>JAQHUG010000084.1:2704053-2723098 GCA_028555095.1 Dicrostonyx torquatus
CACCTCCCACTCACCCATCCACCCCTGACTTCCACACACACACACACCTCCCACTTACCCATCAGAATGGGAACGCTCTTCAAGAAGTTATTTTTCTTTTCTTCCTTCAGATAAGAATAATAATCTGATTAACCAAATTTTACATTGGAGACTAGAAGGCCAGGAAAGGGGTGAGCAGCTTAGGCTTGCAGGATCTTGGGGGAGAGGAGAATGAAGATAAAAGTTCCCCCTCCAGTCAAACTGGATTCTCTCCAACCCAAATGAAAACATCCTAAGAGAGAGTATACACTTTGTTCTTCTTTCCTTCATTCCATTTTGTTTGTTTTAATCTCCTGTAGCCTAGGCAGGCCTGGAACTCTGACTGTAATAGGAGATGACCTTGATTTCTTTCTGATTCTCCTGGTTCACCTTGCCACTGCTGGGATTATAGGTGTTCACCACCATACCTGATTTATGCAATGCTGGAGACAGAGCCCAAAGCCTCATGCATGTTAGGTAAGCTATATTCTCCAGCCCTTCAAGAGTATCTTTTCTAACCATAAAGACAGACTTTATTTCACTACAGAACTGGTTAATATGGCCCTCCCTCCTCCCCTCAGGTCTGTACTGCACAGGGTTCATGGCCTCTTAAGGGAAGGCCCTACTGTACATCTGAGCCCACAGCTCAACCTGGTACATTTTAAGTGCTTAGCTGGTTGCTGAACACCCAGGAAGTCAGTTAACAAAGGAATACACAAGACACTGGGTGCAAGCTAGAGTTGGCAGGGAGTTGATAGGCATCATCAGCTCATGCTGCTGTGTTGGGCCCTCACTGTCAGCTTCTCCTATGGCTCAATTTCACTGCCAGCAGCTCAGCAGCTCCCAGTAGAGAGGAAAGCCCTTCCTGGAAGTGCCACAGCTTCCTAGTTGCTCTTTACAGCTCTGCAGACTTTGTCTGTCATGTTCTCTATTTGGAGCTTGGAGACCTGGCTTGGTTCCTGCCCTGGCTTTCCCAGTGCCAACAACACGCTGAGAAGTGACTTACCTAAAGTCCCCTTTCACACGGTGACAGTTCAGCTTGGGGAGTGGTTGTCATAGGCAAATGTATAGACTAAAGATCACACTAGGTCATGACTGGATGGGAGCTAGTTACACGCAAAGTCAACCTGTCGCTGCAGATACCAGAGAACAGCTTGTGTGACTCTGGAGTGTACCAGATCCAAGTCCAGCTTGCCATGCATGTGACCTTGTTTGAAAAAAAGTGTTGCTTTTTCCAGGTGTAAGTAAAATGGAAATAAAAGTGCCTACTTTAATCTCTAAGTGGTCCCTCTGTTTTAAAATCTATTACATTTTATTTTTCTTCCCTCCTTCCTTTTTTTTGGCATCTAATTCAAATTTACAACCCCACCAAAACCTGCCCAATCAACCTAGATAGTGATAGCTCTAGAGAGCTGCTCCCTCCTCACACCTGAGCAGCTAAGACAGACACCTTTCCTCCAGTTGGAATTTACTAGAGCCCCCGGGCAGGTCTTATCAAGCCTTTATGACTAGGCTTTTTAGGGTATTTTTATTGTGTGCGTGTATGTGTGTGTGTGTGTGTGTGTGTGTGTGTGTGTGTGTGTGAAGGGGTTTGGAGGATGGTTCTGTGTCACCAAGAGGCAGGAACAAATTTTGCTTTGTTTTTAATTATTATTATTTCTTGGAGACAGAGACTCATGTATTTCAGGGTGACCCCAAACTCAATATGTACCTTCTGATGTCCTTGAAGTCCTGATTCTCCTGCCTCCACATCCCTAGTGGGGCACACAGTGAACACCACCGTGCTGTGCTGAGTTTTATGCAGGTAAGGATGGACCTCAAGGGCCTCAGGCTCGTTAGGCAAGCAGTCTACCAACTATGTTGACATCCAGCCCCAGGAGGAATGTAAGATCCTTGCGAGTAACTGTCCTTTCTCTTGGGGATCTAAAATACCATGTATGGGTCAGGCTATAAGCTTGGTGCAGAGCACTTTCTTAACGTGTATGAGGTTCTGGGTTTAGTTCCCAGCACTGTAAATAAAATAAAAGTACTGGGCTGGTGAACTGGTTCAGTGGGCAAGTGTGCTTGCTGCCAAGCATGAGTTCATCCCCAGGACCCACAAGATGGAAGGAGAGAACAGACTCCTGTAAGGTGGCCTCTGACCTCCACACACAAATAAATGTGGAACCAAAAATTTTTAAAAATAAAAATAGTGACTCACTTGAAGTTACAAGTTAGAATTTCTTTAAGAGTGACCCCAGTACTCCATCTATTTTTCCAAGCAAAGGAAAACAAACACCTAGAAATGAAATTGGAGACAAATTTAAGCCACACCCCTTTCTGCACAGTTGGCCTGTGTGGGAGGAAGAAAATCATTTCTATTTCCAACCCAGACCAGGCCAGTGGAGGCGCTCCCTCAAAACAGAGCGCTGAGAACTCACAAGCAGTCTCACTTAAGGACTGCAGGAAGGAAAACACAGTTCAACTGAAAACTGTGACTGGTGGCTTAAAAACAACCCGGCCGGAAATGCTGCACGACTGTGACTGTCACAGTCCCAGGACAAGGTTCACACCTGCCTTTACTCAAAAGCATCAGCTCAACCCCAGGGCTTTCTAAGGCCAGGGGGTGAGAAGCTGAAGTCAGGCCCAGAGAGGCGGCAGGCAGCAGGCAGGCTCAGGGAACAGTGTCCTTGGGGCCACTCAGGAGACCACTGGGAAGAAGCTTCTCCTACTGCCCAGCCCCTCTCTCTGGTCCAGGCCTTCACTGCTCCCACTCACCTGTCCAGCACACCTGGAAAAGTCCTTGGATGAGCCCCCACTCACAACAACTGCCCATTCTTTTTTTTTTTTTTTTTTTTTTGGTTTTTTTCGAGACAGAGTTTCTCTGTGGCTTTGGAGCCTGCGCTGGAACTAGCTCTTGTAGACCAGACTGGTCTCGAACTCACAAAGATCAGCCTGCCTCTGCCTCCCGAGTGCTGGGATAAAAGGCGTGCGCCACCACCGCCCGGCCAACTGCCCATTCTATCCAGGACCTCGAGACCCAGACTTTCTTGCTTATGTTTTTATTAGTGTTTGTGTGTGTGTGTTTGATTTTCAATTTTGCTTTCTAAGGAAAATGAGTTCATGGTTGAGGTGTTTATTTTCCCAGTCTCCCAGTGTGAAATGCCCAGCATGTCCAGGAGGCGACTGGTTCAGAGCAGCTCGCTGGGACATGTTTGGGAAGACTTGTATGAGGTACTCAGCTTTCAATGACCAGAACATAACCAACCTGACATCCATCCACACAGACGCAAGCCCACGACCACTCCCGTAGTCTCTGACTGCAATAAGAGTGGATTCATGGTTGCATCAGTTTCTACAATGAAGCTGTGAAGGTCGTGCCTGGGAGTTCAGTGTTCACTGGTGTGTGTCCCTCAATGTGTAGCTAAACCTGGGTACAGGGGAAGGCCTTTCAGTTTTAAAATAACTTTTCCAGTTTGAGGATTGTTGGTCCTTCTAATGAATTACAATGAATGATGTATTAACCAGTTAAAAATAGAATTTTGTTCATGTGTGTGTATGTCTTTTTTTTTTTTTTTTTTTTTTTGGAGACAGGGTTTCTTTGTAGCTTTGTAGCCTGTCCTGGATCTCGAACAGAGTCTACCTGTCCTGCCTCCCTAGTGCTGGGATTAAAGGCAGGCGCCACCATGGCCCCTGCATAAATCAGGCAGTTTACCACCTAGCGACATCATCTGCCCTCCAACTGTAATTCATTTATCTGTGTGTTTACTTTGTAGAGCTGGGGATGGAACACAAGGACTTGAACACCCCAGGCAAGCATCCTGCCACTTGTGCTACAACTCCAGGCCTTAACCAGTAAAGTTTGAATCACGCATGTCAGGCAAATTTGGCCAATATGTTCCAATAATTTGGGTTACACGAAATAGAACAGAGAATTGTGTAAATGGATAGGAAGTTTAGAGATGGGCACTGTTTGAAGATTATACATTTGTTTTGCTGTTTTTCTTTTTTCTTTTTCTTTTTTTGGCTTTTTCTTGAGACAGGGTTCCTCCAGCACCCTTTATGATTACACTTTATCGTCTCATTAATTTTACTTTGGTTTCCAGGTCACTATGAGGACAGATGTGGTTTACCTTCCACCCTCTGAAGGCCGAGCTCACACAGTTTCTGATAACAGGCAAGAGGACAGGGGTCTTCCTGGGGTACCCTGACTTGCTAAGTCACAGTTCTCTGGAATTTGGATTTGCTTTGAACGTTTTCTTTTTCTTTTGAGGTGCCGGGGATGGAACCCAGGGTCTTAGGCATGGTAGATAAGTGTTCTCTATGCCTGAGTGACACCTTTTGTACCCCTGGCTTCTACATTTCTAACTGAAGAATACCATCACATGCCTCTCTAGAGGTATCAATAAGATGTCAGTTCTGTAGTGCTCCGGGAGCTTGAGGTGGAGCAGACACTCGATATGATTATTAATTGCTTTTGTGATGCAGAAGATGGGACCCAGAGCCTTGCACATGCTAGGCGAATGCTCCATCACCGAGCTGCATCTCTAGCCCTAATATTAGCTCTTTAAAAACATGTTTTGCCGGGCGGTGGTGGCGCACGCCTTTAATCCCAGCACTCGGGAGGCAGAGGCAGGCGGATCTTTGTGAGTTCGAGATCAGCCTGGTCTACAAGAGCTAGTTCCAGCACAGGTTCCAAAGCCACAGAGAAACCCTGTCTCAAAAAACCAAAAGAAATAAATAAATAAAAAATAAAAACATGTTTTAAATTACACTCTATTTTGTGTGCCTGTCTGTGTGCACTTGCAAGCACTATGACACACAGGTGGAAGTTAGAAGACAACTTATGGGAACTGATCCTCTCCTTCCACCACGTGGATTCTGGGAATTGAACTCGGGTCACTAGGCTTAGCCGCAAGCACCTTTTACCTGCTGAACCATCTCACTATCCATCCCCCTCCTAGTATCAGTTTTTTCACCAGGTTATTGACTGTGCTTGAATAAACCCATTGCCAAGGGTAAACAAAATAAAACTCCAAACAAACAAAAATTTAAAACTAGTAATTTTAGGCAAAAACAAAGGCAAGCTTCATTTACAAAATACTCCCTTCTTCCAACTGTGAGAAATTCTCACTGAAGCATGGCGTTTGGTAAAATTAGAATCTAACATTCCAGCTGAGGGGCTGAAGTAACACACGATGGACCCCAAAGACAGTGTGAAGCAAAGCTGACACAGGTTGGTGGTAAGGGACAAGGACCACAAGGTTCCTGTAGATATCACAGGATCCCGCTCAGGTAGGGACTTAGGGGGCTGCAGCTAAGGGACAGCCCCAGGAGGAGGGAGGGGAGGAATGGTGTGGCAGGAGGCAGAAGGCACTCAACACCAATATAACATTTAGAATTATTTTCCAGCAGAAATACTAACAAAGCTGGATCAAAGATAGACCAGAAACTACCCCCCTCCAACTCCTCTAATTTTCCTTTAAAGATTAAGTTTTATTCATGTGCAGGTGCGCACATCTGTGCACACGTTTGTGGGTGCTGGGAGAGGCGAGAGGCTAGAGACACACATCAGATTCTCTGGAGCTTGAGTTACAGGTATGGGTTGGGAGATAAGTGGGTGCTGGGAACAGAACTTGGGTCCTCTAAAATAAGAGGAAATGCTCTCAATCTCTGAACCTCCCTCCAGCCCCTCAAATGACTGTAGCACAAAGAAGGTCTTAGGATAAGCAAGGCGAAGCTATCAAGGTGGTGGACAGGGTGATCAGAGGTAGAAAGAAGTCTGGCCTGAGAGCTGACACAGCTTGGGATCTGATGGACCAGGATAGGTCCCCAGTGGAACCTGAACCACGACAGAGCAGCTGGAGGAGAGAACCCTGCACCAAATACCTCCTACCTGTAACAGACCACACACTTGCTGAACTACTGGGGTACACTTCCCTTTGCCCCTCGTGGCCTCTGCAACACTATAAGGATAACTAGGTTTGCAGTTAGGGTCTTTTGAAACAACCTGTGAATATCAACAAACAACCTCGATACTGAACACACGTGGTTCACATCAATGCCTGAAACCTAATACAGGGCCCTGTTCAAGCTCACACTCACTCATGGCTGGCTTTCAAGCAAGTCTCCAGGAGGAGGGACTCCATTTTCTTCTTTCTTAGTTGCCTGACATCACAAGGAGGCCCAGGACATGCTGCCACCTGCAGGTCAGACAGAAAAACACTTAAGCGAGGACCCAGAATGCCCAGCTGAAGCCACCCACTCCCAAGGCAAGTCCTTTCCTCCCCTCCCGCCCTGCCCTATTTATTTTATTTATTTTTATTTTTTGAGACAGGGATGTATATAGCCCTGGTTGGTCTGGAACTTGTTTTGTCGACCAGGTGGGCCTCGACTTCCTGCCTCTGCTTCCTGGCATGGGCCACCACGCCCAGCTGCTGTTTAAAATTTATTTGAGACCCCAATATGAAGTCAAAGCTGGACTGGAACCAGTGGTCCTGCCTCAGCCTAAGTTCTGGGACTGGAGGCAGGTCCGCATGCCCCACCACACCTGGCAGATACATACATTAAAAAATTATTACATTTATTTATTCATTGATTTGAGAGAGAGAGAGAGAGAGAGAGAGAGAGAGAGAGAGAGAGAGAGAGAGAGATGGCACCATGCTATGTAACATAGCATGAGTATGGAGGTCAGAGGACGATTTTCAGGAATCTGTTCTGTCTACTATGTGGGTCTTGAGGATAGAACTCAGATAGTTAGGCTAGAGGACAAGTGCTAGTCCTATCCATGTGTGTGTGTGTGTGTGTGTATACACACACATATACACACACACATATATATACACATACACACACACATATATATTTGAGACAGGGTCTCTCTACATAGCTCTGGCTATCACAGAAGTCACTGTGTGGACCAGGCTGGCCTCAGACTCACAGAGATCCACCTGGCCCTGCCTCCTAAGAGCTGGGATTAACCCATGAGCCACTATGCCCACAGCAGCTAAATCTCACACAGGGCTATAGTTTATATGTTTGGCTTTTATTCATTTACCTCACAGCAACAGGTGAATGCTTTATAAAAGGTCCTTTCCAATCGACCTGATGGCAGAATTAGGCTGGGTGATTAAAATGAAGGACGGGCATCACCTGATTTTAAAGGGGTTTGAAAAAAGAAAACCTGGAGATGCTGAGCATCCTGGATGGAGGTCATTCCCAAATCTCCATGGATACAGCACTGCCCTGGTGTTTGGGAATGGAGTTGCATACACACAAATTCCTCCACTTGGGGCTTCCCCTCTACTTCTGGAGGTGACATAGGAAGGATGAAAGCTGAGCTGGAGCTGCAGAATGGCTCCGTGGGTAAGTGCTTGCACACAAGGAAGTGCCAAGACCTGCCATGTAAAGCTAGGGGCAGTAGTGTGAGCACCTATAGTCCAATCACTCCTCTGGGTTAGTGGGAGGTGGAGATGGGAGACTCACCAGAAACTTATAGGCCACCTAGCTGGGAGTACACAGCACAGAGGCAGACATACAGACATACAGAGGCAGACATACAGACATACAGATTCCATACTGGCCTCCAGCCAGGTGGAAGGGGAAGATCAACTACTAAGTTTGTCCTCTGACCTTCACACATTCACCATGCCATGTGTATGCGCGTGCTTGTGTATACATGCACGCGCGCGCACACACGCGCACACACACGCGCGCGCGCGCACACACACACACACACACACACACACACACACCAAAACAAACCTCCTGGGCAGAAGCCAAGTACAGGAGGTAGCAAATGAGGACAGTAAACAAATATTTACTCTTGTATGCCTTTCTCTCCAAGAGCTCACGGACCATATCACTTCTTGCTCACAACGCACCTTGCTAGGGATACAATCATGGGTAAGAATTAGACATGGTCCTAGTCCCTATGGCATCTTTAGTTACATAAGAAACATTTAATGAATCAAGTAATTGTGGCCCCTGCCCCAAAGAGTATTAACACAGAAATATTTGTTATTAACTCAATGATCATCTAAATAAATGCAAAGTTGAAGTGTGAGAGCAGCCAAGGTTGGGGGACGAGGACCCTGCAGTAGGAAGCCGTAGCCTTAAGGAAACAGGCTGTGTGTACAGGCTGGGTCACAGGCAGGAAGCAGTGTAGAGTCAGGGTGAGGCTAAGAAGAGGCGTGGCCAGGCTTTCAGGGCTCCTGCTGCCAAGGAGCCAAGGCAGTCTTGTTCTCTGGGAACCAGAGCACCTCTCAGGGTCCTGAGCAGAGGAGTAAGAGACTTGGATGTGTGTTTTCCAAAGACTGTGCTAGGTGGTGAGCTGGAAGGCAGTCCCTCCAAAGACGAGCTATCTGACTCCCTGAGGCTGTGCGTATGGTCCCCCCCCACAGGCAAGGCAGTGTTACAGATGTGCCTGAGTGTGGGGGGGTCTTGAGAGGGAGAGCATCCAGGTGAGCATAAATAACCACGGTTTCCTCTCCATGCTTCCTGAAGGAATGCAGTACTGCCAAACCCTCCATCTTACGGCTTCTGACTTCCAGAACCATTAACAAATCAAAGTGTCTTGTTTTAAGGCACTGAGTTGTGTAAAATTGTGGCATGTGTGTGCGTGCGTACATGTGTACACATGTGCATGTGAGCAGAGGTCAGAGGACAACTTGGGGGAGGTGTTTCTCTCTTTCTACTATGTGGGATCAAACTCAGGTCTCCGGATGATTGCAGCAGGATAGTATGAGGCTATGTGTTATAGAGCAGCCTTAGCGTCTATGAAAAGCTGGATCTAGTATCCTGAGCAGACTGGGAGGTGATGAGGAAGGCTCCTTCCCTGCAGTGCCATCATCTGTTCCCTACCCCACCCTCAGTTGTCTTGCTGCATGCAGAGGTCACAGGAGCCTGACTGCATTTTAAAGCATAAAAAGACCTAGGTGTACCTGTGGATGGTAAAATATCTGGCAGGTTGTTAGGGCAGGGGAAAGTTAACTTCGCGGGGTGTGTGTTAGTGTACGTGTTTTGTTTACATGTATGTATATGACTGATGTAGGTGCAGACTAGAAAAAACCTCTGGGACCACTGGAACTGGACTTACAGAGAGCTGTGAACCGCCCTATGGTTGCTAGGAATTGGATCTGGGTCCTCTCAAGAGTAGCTAGTGCTCTTAGCCACTGAGCCATCAGTTCCAGGTTTGTCTTGTTGCTTTTAATTTTATGGCTACCGATATTTTGCCCACTTGTATGTATGTATACCACATGTATAAGAGTGTCCATAGAGGTCAAAAGAGGGCATTGATTCCCTGGAACTGGAGTTGTTAGCCACCATGAAGGTGTTTGGAACTGAAGAGCAGCCAATGCTCTTAACTACTGAGCCATCTGTCTAGCCCGTTCGCTTTTGAAACAAGACTTGTCTCAAACTCATTATGTAGCCAGGGACTATCTTGAACTTCTGATCTTCCTGCTTCTACCTGTCAAGCTTGGGGATTATAGGGGTTTGCCATCACGCCTTTTTTTTTTTTTTAATAAGATTTGTCTATCTCTCTGTGTGTGCACACATGATTGGGTACATGCAGAGGTCAGAAGAGGGTATCAAGGCACCCCCCTCCACTTTATCATTTTCTGCCTATTCCTTTAAGGCAGGGTCTCTGTCTAAACCTGGGGCTGGCATTTTTTTTTTCTCAGTTAAGCTAGAAGGCAGCAAAGTCCCAGTGATCCTTGTCTCTGTTCCCCTCAAGCTTACAAATAGGCACGGGGCACCTGGCATGTGTGGGTGCTGGGATCTAAGCTCCAGCATTGTAACTGCACAGCAGGTGCTCTTAATGGCTGAGTCATCTCTCCAGCACCCCTCCCATAACCCCTGGGTTTTGTGCGGTGTTGGGGGACGAACACCAGGACCCTGTGCATGCTGGGTAAGCACTCTATCAACTGAGCTACACCACTAGTCCTCAGTAGGTCAATTTCCAATTTCATGTTCCTCTAGCCAGTCTCGGATTCTAGGGCAGGGTTGCCGGAGGAACCTTCAGTTACTAGGAAGTTTACAAGAGCCAACAGAGGGTTTGGTTTAACTGAGCTAAAGTAAACTCTGCAAAGCATGAGGAAGTGACTCCAGCCTCAGCAAACACTCCAAAGGCCTGTGCCAGGAGAGGTCAGCCGAGGGGCAGAAGAGCAGGGATTCCAGCGTGTACTGCGGAGAATGTGAGCCTCTGGGAAGCATTACTGGGCAGATACACTTCACCATGCATTTTCAGAGAGCCAAGTGAAATGTGTTTGAACCTTCCCAGTTCACTTCAACCCACAATCGCATGAGTAGGGTGCGGATGAGTGCAATGCTTAACATCTCTAAAGTAGAAAAATAAATGTGGGTTTTGAAACAAAGCAAGGAGGATTTAGTAACGTAGGAAACTTCCAGATGATTCTTCTGGGCAGACAGTGTTTCTAGTAGAGCTCAGAAGATGTTAGGGAGTCAGCGAGATGACTAGTTGGGTAAAGCACCTGCCACCAAGCCTGGTGAGTTGATTTCAATTCCTGTGACCCATACGGTGGAAGGAGATAAACTGGCCTCCATATGTTATCCTCTGATCCCCACATATATGTGCACACATACACACAAATAAGTAAATGTAATTAAAATTAAAAACAGGTTAAAAGGTTTCATGTTTAAAAGGAAGTAATTAATAGATTTGTATTAATCTTTGCCGTTGACAGGAAAATATGTTTAAGACTGAACGACAGGGACTGGAGATATGGCTCAATGGTTAAGAGTTCTGCTGCTCTTGCACAAGACTTGGGTTTGAGTCCCAGCACCCACACAGCAGCTCACAATCATCCATAACTCCAGTTCTGGGGGATTTGATGCCCTTCTTTGACTTCTACGTGGTTCCTGCATGCACACGGTGTACACACACTCAGGCATACACACACACACCCATTAAAAATGGAATAAAGAACTGAATGATGGCTCTTATAAAGCTAGGAACCTTCCAATCTCTACTCAAGGGGGACAAGAAAGTCAGGCATGGTGGTACTGGAGACCACAGGCTAAGGTAGAAGGGTCAAGAGGGCAGCCCCAGTAAGTCCCCATTTCATTAAAAAAAACAAAAAACAAAAAACAACAAGCGCCGGGCGGTGGTGGCGCACACCTTTAATCCCAGCACTCGGGAGGCAGAGGCAGGCGGATCTTTGTGAGTTCGAGACCAGCCTGATCTACAAGAGCTAGTTCCAGGGCAGGCTCCAAAGCCACAGAGAAACCCTGCCTCGAAAAACCAAAATAAAAAAACAGCATGCAGGGGTGGAGGGAAGGCTCAGTGTGAAAAGTGATTGTGGTTCTGGCAGAAGACAGATGAGTTCTGATGCCAACACCTACAGCAGCTGGTTCAGAGCCCACCTGTAGCTCCAGCTCCAGGGGACCCAACAATCTCTTCGGCCTCCAAAGGCACTTCTGGCTGCATGAGCATACAAAGACATATAAATGCGCAGATAAGTAAAATTAAATTCTCTATAAAAAGAAAAATAATGGGTAGGGCAGTGGTGGCACACGTCTTTAATTCCAGCACTTGGGAGGCAGAGACAGGCTGATCTCTTGAGTTTGAGGCCAGACTAGTCTACAAAGTGAGTTTTGGGACAGCCAGGACTGTTACACAGAGAAACCTTGTCTTGAAAAACAAAAACCAAAAAAAAAACCCAAAAAACAAAAAAACAAAACAAAACAAAAACCCCAAACACCCCCACCCAAAAAAACAAAAAAGGAAGACAGGTATATATCTGAATCCCAGTTCTGAAGAGATAAAGGTGGATCATCAGGAATTCAAGGTAATCCTTAACTACGCAGAGTTTGAGGTCAGCCTGGACTACATGAGACCCTGCCTCAAAAACAGAACTGGGGGTGGGAGGGAAATAATTCACAATACATATATGTCAAACAAAACAACAGAACTAAGACTACATCTACACCGAACAGAATAAAAACAGTTGAATTAAATCCCACCACTCAAGGCTTTCAACATAATTTCATGGTTAGAAACTGGATAAATTAGGGGATTTCATTTAAATAGATGTGTGTATGTGTATGCAATATAAACAGAGACCTATAACTTACATAATCTGGAAAGTTGTACAAATATGTTTGTAAGAGACAGGAAAGGGTCTAGAAAAAAGTGCCAGTACCATAACCTTGTTTGCCTATGGAGAGTGTTTCACAGAAGGCAGGAGTGAACATGCGAACAAGTACACTGCTTGAATCTATTGCAAAATGCAAGTATCTAACAAAATATATAGAGAATACTAAGTACAAAAGCTGAATCAGTATGGAGAGAGCTTTAGGAAGACTGAGGGAGAATAACCAACAGAAGACTTTTTTTCAACAAGGCTTAGAGGCCAGTTATGGTGACGCACATCTTTAATCCCAACACTTGGGAGTACAGGCAGACAGATTTCTGTGGAGTTTGAGGCCAGTCTGGTCTACATAGTGAGTTCTAGGACAGCCAGAGCTACATAGTGAGATTCTGTTTCAGAAAACCAAAACAGGGGCTGGAGAAATGGCTCAGTGGTTAAGAGCACTGTTCTTCCAGAGGACCTGAGTTCAGTTCCCAGCAATCACATGGTGGCTCACAACCATCTACAGTGGGAGATGATGCCCTCTTCTGGCGTAGTCATACATGCAGCTACAGCACTCATACATACATATATATATATATATATATATATATATATATATATATATGAAAGGAAGAAAGAAAGAAGGAAAGAAGGAAGAAAGGAGAGGAAGGAAGAAAACCAAAACAAACAAACCAATACCAAAACCTACCCCCAAACCAAAAACAAACAATAAATAAAGAGGCTTAGCAGGGCAGAGAAAGGGGTGCTTGCCATCAAGGTGATGACTTGAGCTTCACCCTAGGGACCCATAGGCTGGAAGTAGAGAATCAACTGTTAAATTGTTCTCAGACCTTCATGTGTGCTGAGACACACAAATGCACCCCACCCCCAAATACACATACAAAATTAATTTAAAAACTGTCTATGCAGAAAAGGAGGAAATGAAAAATACAACTGACATTTTAAAAGTTATAAAATTGCCACACTAATAAGCAATGGTTCATCAACTAAAAGCACATTGTTTGATGGCCAGTCTTGGTTGTGGACTTGATTACACCTGGGGTCAGCTGGGCATGCCTGTGAGGGTTTTCTTGATTGTGGTATTTGAGGTGGGAAGACCCACCCTAACTCTGGGCCACGCTTTCTGGTGGAAGCCCACATAAAAGGATGTGGAAGAAGGAAGCTTTTGTGTTTTTCCTGCTTGCCCTCACTTTCCTGGGATAATTCATCAGGCTTGTTCCTGAGGCACTGAACCTACTTCTTCAGGATTCCAACACAGACTGAAGACTGGCTGCCCTCTAGAAATCCTCTGGGACTTCAGTACGAGACTGGGACATTGGAAACATCCAGTCTCAAGGACTGAACCGCCACTGCATTCTTGGTCTTTCACTCAGGGGACAGCATTGCTGACTACCCTGACAACAAATAAGCCATTCCAATAAATCCCCCTTAACATAGACATTAATTTATATGATTTTAAAATCTCTTTCCTGTATTTTTAGACCCAGAAGTTTTTTTTTAAAGATTTATTTATTTATTATGTACACAGTGTTCAGCCTCCATGTATGCCTGCATGCCAGAAGAGGGGACCAGATCGCATTACAGATGGTTGTGAGCCACCATGTGGTTGCTGGGAATTGAACTCAGGACCTCCGGAAGAGCAGTCAGTGCTCTCAACCTCTGAGCCATCTCTCTAGCCCGACCCAGAAGTTTTTACAAGAGTATTCTACCAACTTCCAATGAGCAGATATCCTTCTTAAATGAGCTGTGTTTGCACACAGAAAATAGGAAACACCACCTGCTTTAATGTTATTGGAAACTGGAAGGAAGAGGTGATCATATGATCACCTTGCCAAATACAGCATAAGCATTTAATAAAGTTCCATCAACAATCAAAAGTAAAACCAAAAGCATTTGCAGACAGGATTAGGATAAAACTCTGTACCCCCTCCACCTCCCAACCTCTCAGCGGTCCAAGTCCAGATGGTTCGATGCACTTTGTTTTTATTAGAAAGCAATAATGGGGATTCTATTTATTTCCCTTGGTTGCTGTTTCAGTTCGGCTCAGAGGGAGAGAAAGGAGTTCTGGAGAAAAGAAATAGCTTGTGAAAGCAAGTCACAAAACAAGAGATGAAAACCTAATTTTTCTGACTTTTGAAACCAAATATACTAAAAGCAATACTTAATCATACCATCCAGGATGAAGCACAGTGGAGATCCATGGTTTATCAAATTATGACATCGGGTCACAGTTCTGAAACCCAGACCCCTTCTTAAAGATCAGATCAAGTTTTGTTTCAGCCATGGTCATAGATCAGATCTGGGACCAGGTGGAATTAACTTCTGTGGAGACAAAAGCTGACTACAAGGGGGTTCTTGCTCCCAGGGGCCAGGCAAAAAGCTGTCACTCAAACGTAAGCAAGTATCTAAAGACCTGGTCCCTGTACTCTTAGCTTGTGGGAATCTATTTCTCTACTGTACAACGGAGTCTCACTGTGTAGCCTTGGCTGAGACAACCTGCTGTGTAGACCAGGCTGGCCTGGAACTCACAGATCCCTCTGCCTCTGCCCACAGAGTGCTGGGATTGAAGGTGTTCTCTACCAAAGCACCTCTGTACAATTTTTCTTGCCAGGGTCAGTGGATGTCCTGAGGGCAGGGGCTATCTCCAGAGCTTGGGGTGGAGTCCAGTTCTCACACCTAAGTGTGCAGACCTCATCTAAGGCAAGACAAGGCAGCCCCATTTTTCATACTTCTGCTGGGAGGCAGGAGAATGATTCGTGGTCTGGGGAGGCATATCTTCCATATCTGAGTGTACCCAACCCTGGCCATCTTTGCTGGCGTGGGCTTGTGGTCCCTTCAGAAGGAACATCAGACTTCACATAGGGGAAGGACCCTGGAAGAGGTCTTGTTTCTGACCTTGTCCTAATGCTATGATCAAAAAAGGTGGGCTGAGTTTTCTGAGTCTGGTAACACTCAGAAGGCAGGACAGGTGCACAAACCTTGGCAAGTGGCTAAGGCTGACAGACAGGTAAGGGTGGAGGGTAGGTTAGGAGCTGTGAGCTCAGGTTGGGCAGGTTCTGCATTCAGATGCATCCTCCCACATGGGATTTTATAGAAATGGGGATGGAGGGAGGGAAGAAGGAGAGGAAGAGGGAAAGAGAGAGAGGGAGGGAGGGAGGGAGAGAGAGAGAGAGAGAGAGAGAGAGAGAGAGAGAGAGAGAATATGCTGCAAAAATAAAACGTGGGAGAAGACCGAGACCCCGGACGGCCATCCCAAGCAGGCTGGTTCGAGGCATCCGGGATCCTCCAGCCTGACCTGGTGGTTCTGAGTCACTCGGACCCAAGTCGTGCCATGCTTAAGGCCTTCCCCGCCCCGCGCCAGGCGTCCTTGTGACCCGCATAAACCCGGAGCTTGTCGCCTGCTCCGCAAGGAGGAGCCCGCGAGCAGCAGGGGCTGCGCTTACCTCGCCCGCGGGTCCGGGGTCCCCGCCGCGCTCAGCTCCCCTCACCGCGGACGCTTCTTCAGTAGTCGTGGCCGCTTTGTTTCTCTGCAGAGTAGCTGCAAAGCGAAAGCGAAAACCAGGGGAGGCGGGCCTGGCCCGTGCGCGCCCCGAGGGAACGCTGCCCACGGGCGGGCGCTGTGGGCTGGCAGGGCAGTGTGCGCGCCAGAGTCCGCGTTCACAGCGCGCGCGGCCGGCAATGGAGCCGCATCTTAGGCGCACTGCTCTACTAAGTGCTCGGAACACCTGTCCACGGGCACGGGAGCCAGAGTCACGGCTCCGGGTTGAGCGCCACTCAGTGCCTGGGCCCTGGACTGGACTTGACCACTGGCAGCGCTTTGGTCTGGCTTGGCGCAGCCAGTGCTAGCCTGGGTGACTGAAACTGAGTGACCCTACCTTGCTGGGGGAGACCTCACTTTCACAAACCAAGTGATTCTCATTCTTTCTAATGCTGGGACCCTTTATAATACAGTTCCTCAGGTTGTGGGGACCCCAACCACAAAATTATTTTTGTTGCTACTTCTTAACTGTAATTCTGCTATTGTTATGAGTCATAATGTAAATATTTTTGGAGATAGAGGTTTGCCAAAGGGGTTGCAAGCCATAGGCTGAGAACAGCTGTAAAAAGTTAACCGGTAAGAGTTCTAAGTGTGTGTGGGGTGGGGTGGGTGGGTGTGGTCTTTTGAGACAGGTGTTCTCTGTGTACCCTTGGCTGGCTTTGAACTTGTTTTGCCTGGACTCACGGAAATCTGCCAGCCTCTGCCTCCTGGTGCTGGGATTAAAGGCGTGCGCCACCACCTTGTTCTAAATGTTTTAGAGGTAGTTTCTTGTTGCCCTAGGTAATGGCTGTCCGCCACAACAAGATATGCAGAAAATCAGTGAGAGAATGGGAGATGATTTAGCCAGTGAAGTAGTTGCTTGTCCTGCAAGTCTGAAAAAAAAAACCCGGTCTCCAAAGCCCCACAAAAAGCTGGACAAGCAATATGCCTGTATTCCCAGCAGTCAGGAGGATTTCTGGGGTATGCTGCTCACTGGGTCTGTGGAGTCCATGTTCAGTATGAGAATCTGGCTCTAAAAAATAGCTGGGCTGGCAAGATGATTCAGCAGGGCAGGACACCTGCCACCAAGCCTTAGGATCTGAGTGTGATCCCCAGGCCCCACATGGTGGAAGAACAGAACCAGTTGTCACAGTTTGACTTCTGACCATATGTACATGTGGCACAAGCTTGCTTGCCCCAATATACAAAATAAATAAAAATGTTGAAAAAATAAAAATAAAAAGGAAATGACCCTCAACTTTAACATCTAGCCTACACTTTGCTCATGTGTGTTTGCGTACACTCACATGTGCATAACACAGCCACACACATGTATATATCACACACATACACACATAAAATATGTTGGTGAACCAACTGAGGAAGAAGATATTGACTATTAAGTTCCACATTTGCACACACATACAAAAACACTTGGGTGAAAAGGGAGAACCGTCATGTGATCAGAAAAACTGGAAAATGCCAAATCTAAGATTTGGACTCCTCAGTCCAAGTGCTGTATATTAACACCTATTGGCCAGGCCCTAATCTTGTCTTTGATGGACCATGATTTGGGGCACTGTATTTAACGAGACTTAGATTCTTCCCCTGCAGTCACACCTCCTAGGATTTAGGCAGGAAACGCAACCATCAATGAAGGAAATACTTGGCAAATTATTTTCTATGAGCCTCTGGGTGGGTAACTTGAGAGCAACGGCTAAGTCATTGTAGACAGACAAGACCTGGTAACCCCCAACCCCCATACTCCGAGTAAAATTCAGTGCTGGGTTTTTTCCTTCTAGAGAAAAAAATAACCCACCATTAAAAGAGACCATGAAGAGTCTGCGACCTCCACTGGAACCGGAGTGGGACTGAACCAATTACCTAAGACACAGAGAGAAAAAGCTCCACCAGGAGCAGAAGCCAAGAAGCAATCCCAGTCTCGGGTCACGAGCGGATCAGGATTGATCATGCGACCAGATCCAGAGCCAACAATCTCCACCAGAACAGGAGTGGAATTGAACGAGACTCCTAGGACAGCACAGCGAGAGCTGGAGGAAACAAGCTCCACTGGGAGCAGAAGCCAGGAGCAAATCCAGCCCTAGGAGCCAACCCAGTCCTGGGACACTGCAGACCAGGATTGAGCCAACGACCTGACCCAGAGTCTGCGACCTCCACCAGATCTGGAGTGGGAAGGAACCAATTACCTAAGACACAGAGAGTTAAAAGCTCCACCAGGAGCAGAAGCCAAGAAGCAATCCCAGTCCTGGGTCATGAGCGGATCAGGATCGACCCAGTGACCAGATCCAGAGCCAACGATCTCCACCAGAACAGGTACGAGGGAATAACCGCTGATTGAGTGAGCCAGAGCCAGAGACGGCTGAGGGTCCGGATGTGAATCCGGGACCTTCAAGGGAGTAGACCTAAGCCCACCTAATCCTAGTGGGTCCGGGCAAAATTCTAGGACCTCCCAGGAACTAGGCCAGAGCCAGGACCTCTGCCAGCATGTGAACCTGGGTCCTCTGAGGGAATAGATAGGAACCAGAGATCGCGGAGGCACCAGACGCAAGTCTGGGACCTCAGAGAGAGTAGACCTCAGCCGGGTCCTCTGTGGGTTCAGGCATCAGTTTGGGACATCAAAGGGAATAAGCAGGAACCTGGACCCACTGCAGGTCCCAACACAAGTCTGAGACCTCTGAGGAAGTAAGCAGGTCCTCTGCGGGTTCCGGTGCACCCGAGCCTAGAACCTTCCAGGCAGTAGACCGGAGCCAGAAACCTTTCCAGGTCCATCTCCAACCCAGGGACTTCTGCAGGAGGGAATCCAGACTAGGATTTACAGATACAGGTCAAAAAGCCAAAGTTGCCCCAAGGCAAGGAACTCCACCTTGGGCAACAAATTCCACAGGAGTGGAATTGAGTGAGACTCTTAGGACAGCACAGCGAGAGCTGGAGGAAACAAGCTCCACTAGGAGCAGAAGCCAGGAGCAAATGCCGCCCTAGGAGCCAACCCAGTCCTGGCACACTGCAGACCAGGATTGAGCCAACGACCTGACCCAGAGTCTGCGACTTCCACTGGAACCAGAGTGGGACTGAACCAGTTACATAAGACACAGAGAGAAAAAGCTCCATCAGGAGCAGAAGCCAAGAAGCAATCCCAGTCCTGGGTCACAAGCGGATCAGGGTTGACCCAGTGACCAGACCCAGAGCCAACGATTGCCAACAGAACAAGTCTAACTCGAAACCAGAGACTTCTGCAAAAGAAGATCCAGACCAAGATTTACAGAAACACATCAAAGCCAGCAGCCTAGGCCAAAGTAGACCTGAGACAGCAAACTCAAATGGAGGAGACCAAAGCACAGGAGCACTGAGCTACCTCCAGGAACAGGAATAACCAGCAGGGTAACTAGAACTGTGA
>JAQHUG010000084.1:2741021-2752915 GCA_028555095.1 Dicrostonyx torquatus
TTTTGGTTTTTCGAGACAGGGTTTCTCTGTGGCTTTGGAGCCTATCCTGGAACTAGCTCTTGTAGACCAGGCTGGTCTCGAACTCACAGAGATCCGCCTGCCTCTGCCTCCCTGGGATTAAAGGCTGAATGAATTCCACACTTTACCGGATGAATTTGTAGCCTGGACACTCAGGCTGCTCCAATGGCAGCACTACAATGATGCTAATGACTGCAGGGGATGGAAAGGCATTTGTTTTGTTTAAATTCATGTAATCATAATGAATTTTAAAGAAAGAAAAGTCTTAATTCATGGTAAATGAAGACTGATCACTTATCCTGACTTCCCTTTGTCTGTGACATGAATAACCAGAAATAGGTGATTGTGGGTGGAGAATTATTATAAAAATGCTGCAAACAAAGAAATGACATGGGCACTATATGTGAATGACTGACAACTTCATGATACTATCCTATGATCCTGCCAGAGGGACTGACCCTGACCCGAGTCTCTGAATGCAGCTCCCTATCTGCAAAAAAAAAAAAAAAAAAAAAAAAAAAAAAAAAAAAAAAAAAAAAAGCAGCAGATAAAGGAAGAGGCTTAGGGAATGTAAGACCACTCAGACCTACACAGGGCAATTCTACAATGGAACTGCTCGTGGCTCTGCAATAGATAAACCTCATGGCAAAGGAAAGGATTAAAGGAAAAAAACAATAAAGTAGACTAGAAGATATACTCAATTCATATGTCATTTTATTATTTTATGTGCATGTGTGTGTGCCTGGTGCCTGATGTACATGCATCCCGAGTACAGGGAGAGGTCAGAAGAGGGTATCAGATCTCCTGGGTCTAGAGTTACAGATGGGTAAGCTGCCATATGTGGGCTGGGACTTGAATCCATGTCCTTTGGAAGAACAGTCAATGCACTTAACTGCTTGGCTATCTGTACAGCCCTAAGATATACTAAATTTTGCAAATGGTCAAGGCAAAACTTGTATTTAAGGGTGTGGTGGCAAATGCCTTCAATCCTAGCACTTGAGACGTTTGAGAGAAAAGGCAAGTGGTCTGTATGGCTCTAGGCTAGCCAGGGTTACAGAGTAAAAACACATTTTTGTTTTGTTTTGTTTGAGACAGGGTTTAAAGAAAATTATTTTTGAGAAAAAAACTATCCTCCCCCAAAGAAATCACACAAAAAAGGAATTTGAGCACTAAAATTGAAAGACAAAATCCTGGACCCCATAATCTTGAATGCTGAAACTCTGAAAGATCTAAAATTTCAAAATTCTAAAAATAGAATTTTGGAAAAACTAACTTTATTTTGTATGTATAGGTATTTTTGTTTGCATGTATGTCTGTGCGCCATGTGAATGCCTGGTGCCAGAGGCTAGAAGAAGGTGCCAGATACCTTGGGACTGGAGTTACAGATGCTTGTGAGCTCTATGTGGGTTCTGGGAATCAAACCCAGTTCCTCTAGAAGACCAGCCAGTGCTCTCAATGTCTGAATTGAGATCTAACTCTTGATGAGATAAAACAAAACAAAACAAAAAAACCTTGATGAGATTAAAAAAAAAAAACCCTCAAACAAAAAACCCTCCATAGGTCACCCATGGAGCTGAGATCTGGAGAAATTTTTATCTTTCCGAAGTACAGATGTACAAAAAGTACATCTCATCATTTAATGAGGAAGTTTCAACAGATCAGCACAATAGTTATACACAAAATCAATGCTGGAATAATGTATCTTCATGGAACCAAATTTTCATGAAATACACAAAATGAAACTACCTGTATTTTGTGTATTTTCTGAAATACACAAAACAAAAATACTATCTATATCCCAAGAATTGGAAATGATGCAAATATGAAATATATAGCATAATGAATTATAGATGATACTTGTAATTCAAAATAATGGGAGATGAGCATAGTTCAGTGGCAGAGTGCATGCTTAGCAAGCACCAGGACCTGAATTCAACTTCCAGCACAAATGAAAACAAAAACAACTACAAAAACAACCCAACATACAAAACCGTTTATTACAGGGACAGATTACAGGCAACTGCATGAAGGCAGCCAGAGGAGCAGGAGACTTGCGTCATTACCTACAGTGCAGACTGCTGTCTTTCTTAGATTAGCATGCTTCTGTTTTCTTTTGGTCATGGCTCTTTTTGGAGAATACATTTACCCCCACTGTCTGCATGGAGGACCTTCTCCTCAGTCCATGTAGACTCACACACTATGGGAAGCACCCTTAGATACACCTGAAACAATGCTTTCTCAGGTTTCTAGGTGTCCATTTGCCTACTGTGTTGCAGTTTTCTGAGTATCATATGCATATGTGTGTGTGTTTTCATGTGCACATGTGTGTATGTATATGCATGTAGAGACCAGAGGTCAATCTCAGTGTCATTATTCAGAAGCTGTCTACCTCATTTTAAGACAGGGTTTCTAGAACTCACCCATTAGGTTAGGGTGGCTGGCCAATAAGCTCCTGTTCCTGACCTTTCATCCCTGGGATTATAAAGCAAAGCCACCCAGCTGTTTACATGAAAGTGCTTCTTCTATAACCTTATTTAATGAAAGTTTTTTTGCAGATTTTTGTTTTGAATAATGTGTACATATATGTTTGTGGGGTAAGGGATACATACATGTGTCAGTACAGGTGCTCAGAGAGACCAAAAAATGAGATCCCTGCAGCTGGAGCTGGAGACAACTGGGAGCCGCCTAATGTGGGAACTGGGAATGGAACTCAGGGCCTCTGCAAGAGCAGTGAGCACTCACTGCTGAGTGCGTCTCCGGCCTGGAAGTGGCTACTCATGGGTGCTAACTTGGGTGGGGCAAACACTGGATGGGCTCCTGAGGCACAAAGTTCTACTGCTTGACTTGCTGGTCATTGTCAGGCCACTCCATTTTGGTTGAACTGTGACAATGACAGAATCTAAAGTAATTTGGTTTCCAGAACTGAAGTAAATACTTCTCTAGATTCTTACCGTCCCTATCCTTAAAGACTCTCCCAGTCATGACCCATAAAGGGAGATGCTGATCCATTGCCCACATTCTGATTACTCCCAGCAACAGTCAACTATGAGCTAAAAAGGAAACTTTCCTTTTTCTTTTCTTTCTTTCTTTCTTTCTTTTTTTTTTCTAAGAGAGTGTTTCTCTAAGTAGCCCAGGTTGTCATGGAACTCACTTTGTAGAGCAGGCTGGCCTAAAACTTGGAGATCTGCCTGCCTCTGCCTCCCAAGCGCCGGGATTGAAGGTGTGCACCACCACTGCCGGTCTAAATGGAATTTTTTCAATCTCTTTCCCAGACCCCTTGCTATGGAAAGTGTAGAAGAGACAGTAGTGTAGTAAGTGCATGCGGGGGCTGGAGAGATGGCTCAGTGGTTAAGAGCATTGCCTGCTCTTCCAAAGGTCCTGAGTTCAACTCCCAGCAACCACATGGTGGCTCACAACTATCTGTAATGAGGTCTGGTGCCCTCTTCTGGCCTGCAGACATACACACAGACAGAATATTGTATACATAATAAATAAATAAATATTAAAAAAAGAAAGTGCACGCGGCCTGAACTCTCCCCCAAACTCCTGCCATGTTAATAACTATTTCAACAAATCTCCTACCCCAAAAGAACAATCCACCTCAATCACTTCCCACCTTCACCTACAAAGGCAAAATCTTTCGGTTTATTTCCTGGAATAATTCATCAAATCACACAATTATTCTATGACACTTTCTGTACCTTACTTTAAAAAACAAACTGTAGCCAGGTGGTAGGGACACACACCTTTAAGGCCAATAATTAGGAGGCAGAGACAGAGGCAGACACCTCTGTGAGGTGAGGCCTGGTCTACAAAATCAAGTTCCAGGATAGCTAGGGCTACACAGAGAAACCCTCTCTTGAAAACAAAACAAAACAAAAAAACCCAAAAAACCAAGAACGAAACAAAATAAAACAAAAACCTGAAACCAACCAACCAACCAAACAAACAAATGTGTTTGATAGTTTATTGCTGCTAAAGTGGGTTCCAAAAAACGAAGGAACAAGTCAATCTGGGGAAAGCAGCGGATTCTGTTTGAGTCTGGTCTGAGCTGGCTCATATACCATGTGCATTCAATGAATGCTTACTTTCTTATATTAGGACTGGAGATATTTCTGCTTTAAAAGAATGCCACCTCTGCCCTCAAGAAGCTACTGTCTGATTGGTGAGACAATATCAATCACACTTTAATCAACCATGGTACCGGACACACCACTCACACTGAGACAAGGGCATACAAGAAATGGCCCCCAGGTCCTTTGAGACACAACAATGGAACTCAGACTCTAAGGGCAGGGATTGGGCATCCTGAGATGATCTCCCTGACAATGGGGCACTGGCAAGGTCCAAAGGAAAAGAAACTGCTGGTAGTGGGGGAGCATTCAGTCTAGGGCAATGCTTCCCAACCTTCCTAATGCTGATACCCTTTAATACAGTTTTTCATGTTGTGGTGACCCTCAACCATAAAATTATTTTTGTTGCTACTTCATAATTTTGTTACTATTATGAATCGTAACCTAAATATCTGGTATGTAGGATATCTGATACATGACCCCTGTTAAATGACTGTCTGATCCCCAAAGAGGTCACAAACTCATGTTGAGAACCACTGGTCTAGAGGTAGAGATCATTAATCTTATACACTTTCCATTCATGAATTTCTCATTGGTGCTATGAAGGAAGTCCAGGAATTGAGGTAATGGAAATTGCTACCTTGAGCCACCTGTTGAGTGATGAAAAAGCATTAGGTGGGGAGTGGGGTTAGTGGGTTTGCTGAACACAAAGCTTGAGTGGCAGGTATTAATTGCCCAGCAGAAGCCTTTAGTGGAAGTCCTGAGCTAAAACTGTATAAGGCTTTGTGGCTATGAAAGAGGATTTGCTACTTCAGTAGAACAGTTTTAGGTGTTTATCTTTGGGTTATCATAATCCAGGCAGGGGTGTAATTGGTATCTACTGGATGAAGTCAGAGATATTGCTAAATATTCTAAAATGCCCCATAGCAACAAAATTAAATTGCTCAAAATGTCATTAAGGACGAAATTGAGAAATTCTGGTCAAGGAGACTCCCATTTGCGTGCACTGCTCTGTAAGGAGGGCACGCCACAGGTACAAGGCAGACTAGTGCAGACTCTACCCCTGTCCTTCCATAGGCGCTCAGGATGAGAGAGACCTAGGGAACCCTCTCATACCACTACTCTTTGGCAGCTGGAGGTTGTGAAGAAAAGAAACCAAGTCTTATCATATATCTCAGATTACCCTCAAAGTCCACCTTCCTGCTTAGCCTCTAGTGCCTGGTTGTAGGCATGCACAACCATACTTAGACCAGAAAACCTCATTTGAACTTTATTTTTAATTGGTTATACTTCTGGATGAGGTGGTGGCGGGGTACATGTGGTAGTCAGAGAACAACTTGCTGGAGTTGGTTCTCTCCTTCTACCACATGGGTCCCTATGACAGAATCAGGTGCTGAGCTTGGCAAGTACCTTCACTCACAGCCATCTCTCCCACCCACAGACCTCACTTTTAAAGGCTGTCAACAAAATGGCAAACATGCATATTTACAAAACCAGGAACTATTATTCTTCCCAGTGTTGAACCTCTCATAATAAAAAAAGATAGCCTGATAATGTCACATAAAAGCTATGGCAATAGGATTATTTTAATTGAACTTGAACTTTAGACTTAGTAATATGCTAGGAAGAAAGATCAACTTTTGTCTAACATAAAAAGTTACTGTTGAGCCCAGTGGTGATGGTACAAGCCTTTAATCCCAGTACTTGGGATGTAGAGACAGGTGGATCTCTGTAAGTTCCAGGTGAGCCTGGTCTACAGAGCAGTTTCCAGGACAGCTAGGGCTACACAGTAAAACCCTGTCTGGAAAAATAAAAACAAAACAAAATTAAAAAAAGTTACTGCTGCTTTTCTGAACACCAACATAATCTGGTTTGGTTGTCAACCTTTTACTCAGAAGCAATGAGGTGCAGAGCTGTCCTCACAAGCCCTAGCACGTCTCAGAGCTGGGCGCTGCAGGCAAGGACTGCAGGCAGAACACAGCACTCAGTGCTTTCATTTACAGGCTGAGCATTGCCAGGGTGAGCGAGCTTGCTGAAAAGAGATTTCAGGTGCAAAAGCCAACACACACACACACTCTCTCTCTCTCTCTCTCTCTCTCTCTCTCTCTCAGAGAGAGGTGTCATGTATCCCAGGCTGGCCTGTAAGTTGCTATGTAACTGAGCATGACCTTAAACTCGTAATCCTCCTGCCTCTGTCTTCTAAGTGCTGGGGCTACAGGAGTGCACCACCACATCTGGTTTACTCGGTGTGTAGATCAAACCTAGGGTTTCATGCATGCTAGCCAAACACTTCACCAACTGAGCTACATTCCTAGCTCCCTGACTCAAAAATTTCAGAAAAGGTCTCCAACACACTTCATCCTCCCTCTGTAGGGAAGGTGATGCCTAGAATGCTCACGAATTTTGTTTCCATTGTTTCTTTGGGAGCAAACCCTTTAGTGTGGGACTTCCCCTTTCCTCAGGTGATCATGGTGTTCCATGCATGGTACACAGGTTTTTAAGATGGCTCATAAATATCTATTCAACCTAGCACACAACTGGCGTGGTTTCTACACTCAGCTTGGGGCACTTCCTCCTTGATTTTGACATCAAATCAATTCCTTTGAGATTCAGTGGCCATTCTACCTTTAAATTTCTCACTTCTACCTGAAGGACCTCTCAGCCTGCTCCTGCCCCTCCTCTGCCATTACACCTACAGGAACGTCTCATGGAGTAGCTATATATCCAACAACACACTGAATCTCTCCAATTAGGGGTCTTGTAATTATCCCAAATTCAATACCTTCCAATTGTATCCAATGTCTCCCCTGCAAATGTGGTTCTTTGTCTTAGTTATGAAGGCCAGAGGTCTTTTCTGTCTGCACTCCCCACATGTGACCAGTCAGCCAGTCTTCCTGATTTCACTCTCATCTCTCCAGCCTTGGTCCTATGCTCAGCCCCTATCATCTTCTGCAAGAACCACTAAAAATATTTTAATTGATCCCTTTAAGCTCTCTTTTGTAAACTGGATGTGGCAGTGCCTGTCTTTAATCCCAAGACATAAAAGGCAGAGGCAGATAGATCTCTGTGAGTTCAAGGTTAGCCTGATCGACAAAGAGAGTTAAAGATAACCAGTGCTGTTCCACAGAGAAACCTTGTATTGAAAAAACAAAACATAAAAAACTAAAAGGAGAGAAAGAGTATGTGTGTATAAGAAAAAAGGTCTCTTATTTTCCTTCCATCAATAATAGACTGTCAATTTTTTTTTAAAATGCATGTCTGATAGTCATTAATGTAACTTAAATAAAATCTTTAAAATTGTACAAATAACATTCATTATCCTGGTCATACAGTAAGTGCCATAACCACAGGCCACTTACCTAAGGGACACCAGAGTTCTGTTCCTCACACCACTAACTGACCAGTGAGATCCCAATCTTCTCTTACCTTGCTCAGGGAGAAAGAACCCTATCATTAGAATACAGAGGTGGGCACCATGGTATTGCCTCGTGCTCTACAATATATCATCCACACATGTAGAGCATCAACCTCTCTCTCCCTTTCTCAGGAATAGGAGAGTGCTATAATCTCCCAGGGAAAGGGAACCACACTTGTGCAGAAGTGAATCATGGCAAGGCAACTGGTCATTGGACCATGGGTACACATGGCTTGGCTAACTCAGGTTTCTCTGCTCAGCAAGAATTGGGAAATTATGTGAGGTTGTTGGCCCATTTGGAAGTTGTTGGAAGTCTATGCTAGACATAGCTGCTGCTGCTTTTGAAACGAATAGCCACGGTCTAAGAGAACACCATCAGCTGAAGTCAAGGAAAGGAACATATTCCTTGATCAGTACCAGACACCTTACCTGTCAGAGAGCTGTCCCGAAATGAAGGAGCCTACCAGCACACCCACAAAAAACAAGGAGATGGTGAACGGGCCTTTCCAGTCATCGTTACACACCAGGTCCCACTGTGGGAAAAGCAAAGGGATGCATCACTCCTTTTCTGAAACATAAGGCTTCTTGTTAAATGAACTGGCATACCCTGCATCCCTGAATGTTCTGAGTATATGCACTCACTAACACAAGCAATGGCTCATCTGGGCAGCAATGCAGAGAAAGCATGAGCCTCTCCCCCTCCATCTTGTCTCTCATAGCACAAACTCCCATGCATTGCTTCATTTGGAGGAGGGAATTAAGGAAAGCAGCATCATTCTACCCAGACACTGACCTCTGCTTAGCAAGGCCTGTTGTGCTTACTACTAAGAATCCAGAGAGGATCATAAGCTGTGGAAGAGGCAAGGTATCTTTGCTTAATACACGTTAGGCCACTGGAACTGTGGGAATCAAGAGGCAAAGCATCCAGTAGTAGATCGAGGCCAAAGGCCCTTGGGTGTTCTGTGTAGACGTGCTTCTTTGGCTCTGTTGGGTTCCCACCAAGGCCAATGGTCCCTCAGTCCCTGTGATATCCTGGTCTGGAATATCCAGTGCCACACATTATTAGGACTAAGCCCAGTTGTGCCTAAGAGCTATAGACTAGGATTCTGAAAACTTGGTTTTCACTGTATAGTGGTTTGAATGAGAATGGCCCTAGAGGCTAATAGATTTGAATGTTTGGTCACCAGGGAGTGGCACTATTTGAAAGGATTGGAAGGTGTGGCCTTGTTGGATGAAGTGTGTCATTGGGAATGGGCTGTAGGAACCTCTGTAGACCTTATACATACAGCCATCCTCGTGGCAATCTAGAGCTCCCTCTGCTGGCACCAGACTATTGTCTGCTTTCCACAGAGCCTGCTGCCTTCCCAGTACTCAGCAGAGGCTGGGAGATGTGATGCTCTCACAAAGAATGTCTTCTAGGCTGGTGGCAGAGGAATAAACAGCAGGGCCTCTCTGCTGTCCTGGGCTCATGCAGTCACCTATACCTGGGTGTGGAGGGCACCCAACTGGCTGCATATAAAGAACCTCCACTGCTGCCTCAGGCATACTACTAGCTCTCCATTTTGGAGTAACTTGTGGATGTACTTTAGGATGAGTTAAGTGGGCTGGTGATCCCCAACCCAGGGGATAATTGTGGATATCTGATCTCCAAGTCAAAGAGGAAGCAGAGACCAGCAGGAGTGAAGTATGCTGAGCATCAGGACCTAGATGCTCTTGCTCCTCCAGGTTCCACCTGTCTTGGTGGTGCTAGCACCCAGATACTGGGTAGGTGGATATAGGTATGTTCCTTTAGTGACCACCATCCATACATGACTGCTAAAGCCATATGAGTGGTTTTCATCCTAAAGCTGAAGGAATCAATGATGGCAGGCAGAGTCTGAGCTTCTGTGAAGCTGTTTGTTATAGACTACATTATGGCTACTGTCATTCTCAAATATGATAAAATGTATTACTTCTGCTAAAACACAGATGAAATGAGGATAAGTTTCTGGAAGTTGTTTATCAATACATTCATTGTGATGGTTTGAGACTGATATATCCATGCTAGACAAGAAATCCATTCAGAATATTGGGATGAAGCTGAGTTGGTAGAGTGCTTGCCTAGCATATATGAAGCCCTTGCTTCAATACCTAGTACCTACTCTTAGAGAGAAGGATCGGAAAGTCAACATTCAAGGTCATCCTCAGCTACATGGTGTTGTCAAGGTTAATCTGGGCTAGATCAGACCATGTCTTTTAGAAAAAAAAATGAGGAGTTGGAGAAGGAGAAAAAGGAAAAAGAAATGCACACAGGATTCTACAGCTAAGTTCTCAAGTTGTGGATCTTAGGAAGTTTACCCCCAACAGGCTTCTGGGAACCCCACACTGCAAGGCTGGATGCCGAGTGAGAGCAGATCAAACTGCTCTAATGGTTATATAGCATCTTTCAGGCTTTCAACCCGCCTGCTTGACTTATCCTGTCCTTACTCTAGGCATGGGCTTAACTCACTGAAGTAAGTATTCTGTCACCTACCACTGACAGTCTCTGATACCTCTCAGGGCCTGGCTTACATTAGTATGGTATACAACACCAGAAGAAAGTGTTAGATCTTCTGGATCCAGAATAACAGGTGGTTGTGAATTGCCCATGTGTGCTAGAAACTGAACTCAGGTCCTCTGGATGAGCACAAAATGCTGTTTAACACTTAGACATCTCATAAGCCCCATACCTCTTTCCTTCTTTTCTTCCTCCCTTCCTCCCTAACTTCCTTCCTCCAATCTTTCCTTCCGTCCTCCCACCCTCCCTTCCTTTTTTCAGTGTGGGAGCTGGGATCCAGCGTCAGCAAGCATACTTTCCCCGAATCAGCCCAAAGAAGCACATCTCTACCTCATATATAATGAGCATTCCTTTCAACAATGGGAACAAGGAGGTGGAAGAAAGAGGGAAGAAGAGAGAGACAGAAGGAGGGAGGGAGGGAGAAGGAGGAGAAGGAGAGGGAGAGGGGTCGGGAGAGACAGAGACAGAGATATATATATATATAGAGATGATACAGTCTTCTGGGACTAAATGTTCTCGCACCCATGAATTGGTGGAAGAGAAAAGTGATAGGATCTATGTCCAAGAGGCACAAGTCTCCCTGAGATGTACCTAGTGTGTCTGCATCAGTGACCAAGCACACCAGCAGGTCTCACTTCCTACTGATAGTCATTAATCCCTAAAACATTGTGTTCTGCCCCCACTACAATTAATGGTGAATCCTAGCTGTGAGAGTTTGTAGTCCCAACAATCAGGAATCAGGAAGATCACTTGTGGTCAGCCTACCAAGAATCAATTTCACAAAATAAAATTGAAAAAAAAAATATAGTGGATCCGTGCTTCAGGGCTTTCAGGAAAGAGAAGTAGTACCTGCTCTAACAACCTCTGTCATGCCCACCATGCCCTGAACAGAGGAATGACCTGGGAACTAAATGATACACGGCTGAGTGGCTCAATGGATAAAAGGGCCACCGCCCTTCAACACCATCATTTCCTTTATGGTGTTGGGCCTATCTGGGCAAAGTCCAGATGAACTCCAGACGTTCATCTTTAGGATGAATTCTTTTCTTTGCTCTATGACTCCTGACTGTGTCACTATCAAACCCTGACCCAGAGTGTTTGTTCTCAGTAAGAGAGGGCTCAGTGTCAGCTCCCGTCAGCTGCATCTACTATGGCTGTGCTTGCACAAGGAGTCAGGGCCAGCAAGTGGCTTTAGTTTGCCATGTAGCTACAAAGGCAAAGATGAGTGTCTGTGAATCTCAGAAGCGGACAAGGTGTGGGCAAGGGGGTGGCTAAAACAGGGAAGCAATAAGGTCCTGGCTTCAAGGGTCTCTAGTTTCTATTTTTCAGACTCATGTCAAACCACCAACTAGGGTGCTAGGAGTTTTCATCCAGTGGGTTGTGGATAATGGTGGGAAGAATTCCCGTTTTCCAAGATGACCTAGGCAAGAGGCAAGACTGACAGAAAAGCCAGTTTGGAACACCAGAGAACACCAGAGAGCAAGTTGGAGTCCTGCTGATGCCTTGGCAAGAGACTCATGGGAAGCAGAGACAGGTACAGTGTAGGACAATGCAGAGCCATGACAGACTTCAGCTGAAGGAGTCCTAACTCATAGGCACCAGAAAGCTATACAGAAATGTTTCTGCCTGCAGGCTTGGCAGGGTTTCCATGAAACCACAGAGCAGGTGGCACAGCAATGTAAAATACACACAGGTTCTCAGAAGAAGGGGCATGGTGGGTAGGAGTCGCCAGGTGTCCCAGAGATGAGCAAGGAGCAGGAAGAGGGGCCAGCCTACAAGCATGTAGCTCACCAACCTTTCCTGAAACATGGGCTCACAAAGCTCTCTGACCTCATAGAAAGGCTCTCTTTCT
>JAQHUG010000084.1:2755274-2779238 GCA_028555095.1 Dicrostonyx torquatus
CAAACCCAAACAAACCAAAACAAAAAACCAAAAAAGAAAAAGAAGAAGAAGAAGAAGGAGGAGGAAAGAAAGGAATAAAAATCCACTGAAGCAAAACAAAACAATTTCTCATGGGGCATCTTTCCTCTTTCATGAGGCATCTCTCATGAGGCCTTTCTCATGGGGCCGGATGAGACTTCATTTGGGGTGAGGATGAATGAAGGAGGGAGAGTAACTAGAGAAAAGGAAGAGAGTTTGGGACACATGCTTCCTTAACTTAGAAAAGTTCTGCAGAGTATTCCTTTCTGAACACAGATGCTCAGAGGGAGGCACTTCCCTGGACCAAGTCCTAGGCTCCTCTGGATCACATCCCTAGAGAAAGTCGCACCACTCAGAGCCTTAGGGCTTCTCCTAGAAGCAGGACCTTCTGGACTTCATCTTCAATGTGGCCCTAAGGACGGATGGCCAGCCTGACACTTGTGCTCTGAGGGACATACCGTGGCTACAAGTCATTTCATAAATCTGTGTTCCTGGGCGTCCTGACTGGAGGATGCCTGTGCCTTGGACTACAACCGTCGCCCGCGGTTATCACTAGATGCTGACAGGGGCCTGCCACCTTACCTCGGTCACTATGGTGGCAAGGAAGACGTCCTTGTCGTATTCCCAGCCATCTAAACAACTCTCCTGCTCCAGCTGCTCCAGGTCCACGTCCTGTCCAGGCTCCAGTCCTAACGCAGAGAAGTTGGCGATGGCAGCCAGTTGGTAGCGGCGACATTTCTGGGGCACCTGTCGTCCGTCCTTCGTCTCCAACGGGATACTGTGGTTGCGCCACGCGCTGCTAAGGTTCACGGTGTCAGGCACTAGGCAACGGTGCTCCGGGGTCCCCGCTAGGAACACGATTGACATACCATTGAAGCCATTGGGGATGATGCTGGCGCTGAGGAGGAAGAAGATGAGGCGTTGGAAGGGTCCCCAGTCTCCCAAGAAGGCGGTCACCTCGTCGTAGTCCCGCATGCTGTCCTCAGCAGCCCACGGCGCCCGGCTGGGGACCTGGGGACACCGCGGCGCAGGAGACCAAGCGCTGCCGGTGTCTGCGAGTGAGCAAGGAACAGACTGAGTTCCCCCACAGCCTCAGACTTGGCCACCGCCAACTTCTTTACATTGGGCCTGAGGCCGGGGCGGGCTCTCCGCCGTCCCGGCTCCGAGGCACGGCGCGGCGGGGGCGGGGCAGGGGGGCTGAGTGACGCACGGTGGGGCCGGCCGCGCGTGCGCCTGAGGCGGAGCCGAGCAAGGATTCCGAAATGGCTGGGCGGTGCGGAAGGCAGGGTTGAGCCTGGCTTCCGAACTGGGAGAGCGGGAGGGTGTGGCCTAATATGACCCCGCCCCCTTAGCCGGCCGCGGTGGGGGGCCTGGCTAGGGTAGTGTCTTCTAGCTCCGCCCAGACTGTTTGGCTTCGGGTCTTGGGGCGGGGCGTTTGTGGACCACGCCCCGAGCAGGTCGGCTTGAGGGGGTTAAATAGAGTCTCCTCAGGTAAGGACAAGGACTAGATTTCCTGGGTTAATTTGGGAAAGGGTGACTTTGAAGGCCTTTTATCCATGGCCAACCTCGGCATTCACTGGAGAGAGTCCTAGAATTTAAGGGTGGAGTCGCCTATCCTCTCAACTTTTTGTTTTGGGTCAGAAGGTATTGTGATCATCTGAGAATTGACAACCGCCTTTGTCCCAGTTTTTCCTGAAAAGAGCCACATCTTTTTTTTTGCCTAGAGGTGTCTCTCTTAGATGATTCTAGATGCCTTAAAGTTGACAACATTAACCATTGCAACTAAAATTACCCATATTTATACAATTTCCAGATTTAATAACTGAAAAATCTACCTGGTTAAACTCAAATTTTAGATAAAGAAGAAACAATTTTAATTTTAATTATGTACCCTGCAGGGAGGGATAGGTCAGCGGGTGTCCTGGGCTCTATCTGGCAATGCCATATACTCAAAGCTTTTAGAGCTGGGGTGGGGCTCCGTGGGAGAGGGCTTGCCTCGCATGCACCAGGCCCTGAGTTTGATTCCACCACTGCAAGAAAAACTTTCTTTAAAATGTATGAAACAAATTGTAATGTACTTAACCTAATGTATCAGAAACATTATTATTTCATCATAAAATTAATATGGAATTTATAAATGCATTAGTTTCTTACTAAAAATCCTTAATCCCATTTCCCATGCTGTTTGAGTAGTCCGATGTGTACTTGAAACTCAACTTCAACTGGATCTGAGGAGGCACACCTTTAAATACTTAACAACTACGTTTAGTTAGTGGCTATTTTATCGAATTGTACTATTTTAAGGTGGTGGCGCACGCCTTTAATCCCAGCACTCGGGAGGCAGAGGCAGGCAGATCTTTGTGAGTTCGAGATCAGCCTGGTCTACAAGAGCTAGTTCCAGTGCAGGCTTCAAAGCCACAGAAAAACCCTGTCTCGAAAAACCATAAAAAAAAAAAAAGAATTTTGGCTGCTAGTAATAATTTAAATATTACAAGATATTCTTATTTTGTGAAGATGCCTTTTAACGTTTTTGTGTTTTCTCCTGCTTTTTATTTTGTTTTACTTATTTGTTTTTGTTGAACCTAGGGCCTTTGCATGCTTGTCTGTTTTAAAACAAAACCAAACCATACAGTCACAATAATATTTCATATAGGCTCAATTGAAAACAAAAATATAGAAGGGAATCTAGCATTGCCATCAGTTCTTAGGTAAGGAAATATGCCTGTCTTAGTAAGGGTTTCTATTGCTGTGAAGAGACACCGTGACCACAGCAACTCTTATAAAGGAAAACATTTACTTGGGGCTGGCTTATAGTTTCAGAGGTTTAGTCAGTTATCGTCATGGTGAGAAGCATGGCAGCATACAAGCAGACATGGTGCTGGAGAAGGAGCTGAGAGTCCTATATCTTGATCTGCGGGCAACAGGAAGGAGTCTGAGTGTCACACTGAATATATTTTGAGAATATAAGACCTCAAAGCCCATCTCTTCAGTGACACACTTCCTCCCACAAGGTACCCCTACTCCAACAAGGTCACACCTCCTAATAGTGCCACTCTTGTTGGGCCAAGCATTCAAATCATGAGTTTATGTGGGCCATACCTCTTCAAACCACTACAGAAAACATTTACATAACACATAGATTTTTGCCGGGCGGTGGTGGCGCACGCCTTTAATCCCAGCACTCGGGAGGCAGAGGCAGGTGGATCTCTGTGAGTTCGAGACCAGCCTGGTCTACAAGAGCTAGTTCCAGCGCCGGCTCCAAAGCCACAGAGAAACCCTGTCTCGAAAAAAAAAAAAAAAAAAAAACCACATAGATTTTTAAAAGTAAAACTACACTGAGCTAGGTGTTATAGCACATGTATAATTCTAGCATTTGGGACAGAGGCAAGAGGATCATAAATATGAGGTCACCCTGGGCTACACACGCGTGCTCGGAACTCATAGGGAGACCCTTCAGAAGCAATGGTAAAAGTGTTATCACAAGCACTGGTCATTCTTCGCATCTGACTGATCAGTCTTCCTCCTTCCTGAATCTCCATGGCTAGGCCTTTAAAAGAGAGTTTGTTTCTTGTTAACATCTTAACTGGTCCTTGTTTGAAATTACCAAGAAAGAAAGCACAACTTCTTAGTAATAAACCAGTTTCTTTTATCCTAAAATATTATTAAGCATTTCAAAATAATTGAAAACCTCTTTGAAAAGAATGTTGACTCCTGTACAAAGAAAATAAGGTAAAAATAAGTCTTATTTTACCATAGAGAAAAGCTAGTTTATACTATAATAGAAAACATTGGGTTTTGCAAGATGACTCAGTGGGTGAAGTGCTTGCTGCAAAGCTCAATGACCTGAGTTTGATCTTTGGTATATTAGTCAGGGTTCTCTAGAGCCACAGAACTTTTTTTTTGGTTTTTCAAGACAGGGTTTCTCTGTGGCTTTGGAGCCTGCGCTGGAACTAGCTCTTGTAGACCAGGCTGGTCTCGAACTCACAGAGATCCGTCTGCCTCTGCCTCCCGAGTGCTGGGATTAAAGGCGTGCGCCACCACCGCCCGGCGAGTCACAGAATTTAAGGATTAAATCTCTCTCTCTCTCTCTCTGTATGTATGTATGTATATATGCATGTATGTATGTATAAAAGGAATGTACTGAAATGACTTACAGGCTTCAGGCCAACAATGACTAGCTGTGAATGCAAAGTCCAAGAATCTAGTAGTTGCTCAGTCCCAGGAGGCTGGGTGTCTTATGGTCTTCAGTATATGTTGGAATCCCAAAGAAGTAGGCTACAATTCAGGTGAAGGAATGGATGTGCTGGCAAGGAGAGGACAAGCAGTCAAAGAAGAAAACCTTCCTTCTTTCATGTATAATGATACAGGCTTCCAGCAGAAGATGTGGTCCAGATTAGAGGTATGTCTTCCCACCTCAAGATCTGCATTAAAGAATTGTGTCATCCTACCTCAAGATTCCTATCAAAGGCCTGTGTCTTACAGACTCAAGATCCAGGCCAATGGCATCTTGTCTTCCTCCCTCAAGATCTGGATCACAGGTGTGTCCTCCATTTCTGGATTGTAGTTCATTCCAGATACAATCAAGTTGACAACCAAGAATAGCCATCACACCTGCAATCCACATGGTAGAAGAAAAGAATTGACTCTGGCAAATTTCCCTCTTCTCTCCACATGTGTGCAATGGTGGTGTCATGCACACACACACACACACACACACACACACACAGAACTATGAAATATAATGTAAATTTAAAAAATTAAATTAAAATTCAGATGAAAAGTAACTAATGAAGGTGCCAATGTCAATCTCTGGCAACTACACAGGCATACATGCGCAAGTAATCCACACACATGTGAAAACACATACATACACACAAAAAAGCTTATATCAAATTGATTCAAACTGTGGGAGCCAGCCATGATAAGTTAAGGATGGGCAGGTCACCCAACCATTATCACCTGGGACTCTGGCCATTGATGAATTTAAATTGAAGCTGGAGTCTCAGTAATGAGGCAATGCCTGGCTGCAGAAGAACCACAAGTTTGCAGAGATTACCCGACCCCCACCCAAGAAGAGTCCATTCAAAGGAAATTCCTGGCATTCCAAGCACTGTAGATAGGAACACCTGCCAGCGCACATTCACCAGGACACCCCTAGACAAACGTCAGCCAATCAGGGGTCTTAAAAACCTCAGAAATCCCTCATCCCCACCTTTACTACTATAAAACCCTATTCTAATTGAGGTCGGGGCTCTCTGATTATTCCAATACATTGGAGAGACTGAGTTTGCAAACTTGATTAAAATAAAGGCTCTTTGCTTTTACATATGGGACTCGGTTTCCTTGTGGGCTTTTGAGGGGACTTTGCGGATTTGGACATAACACGAACAGGGATAGATCTGATAATGGGCCTCCTAGATGGCAGCCAATGGTCCTGGCCTCCTGGTGTTGCCAGCCCATAGAAGGGTCCTCCCTCTTGTGTCCCGTTGGTGTCTGTAACTAATAGCAAAAAGTAGTAATGGTGGAATTGACTGGGGCTCCTTTGAAACTGCCCGTTGGTCTCTTTGTCTTAATGGATTCTATTTTGACCCTCTAACCTGCTCCCTCTTTCGCAGTTATTTCTCCTTCCCAACTGTCTGAGTCAGTATTCTATTGCTGTGAAGATAACCATGACTATGGTAACTCTTATAAAGGAAAATGTTTAATTGGGGCTCACTTACAGTTTCAGAGGGTTAGTCTATTGTCATCATGGCAGGAAGCATGGCTGCACACAGGCAGATTCGGTGCTGGAGAAGTAGCTGAGAGTTCTACATTCAGATCTGCAGGCAACAGGAAGAGGGAGACTCTGGTTTTGGAATGGGCTTTTGAAACCTCAAAGCCCACCTCTGGTGACACGCTATTTTTTTTTTTCCAACAAGGCTTTCAAATAGTGCTATTCCCTGGTGACCAAGCATTCAAATCTATGAGCCTATGGGGACCATTCTCATTCAAACCACCACACCAACTTACTTTGAATTCCAGGAATGGTGAATCCTGCAGCCAATCAACTGCTGGGAACTAGTCAACCAGTCACAGGTTCTATGGTTCTCTGATGCTAGCAGGACTCACAGAAACAACTCTGAGATCAGGATCAACCAAATCACTCTGAGTGAGATCTCAACTCATACCACCCTTTGTTTGTTTGTTTGTTTTTGTCTCCTTTCTGTTTATAATTTTGAAGCTATTGTTAGTACCCGGAATGTAGTTTCTAAGATGGGCACAGAGAAATTGTCTTTCTGTTTCACTACTGCTCATCTCTCTTTGATGTTTGGACCCTGGAAGACACATCTGGCAGAACCTGGTCTGTTCAGATCCCCAGAGTTAGGCCTCTGGTAACAGTTATAAAATTTATTTAAATTAATCTTTAAAAATATTTTTTATGAGTGGGTGTTTTGCTCCAGTAGGACTCACAGTCTTTGACATGGTTGCTTCAGCATCATTAGAGTCTTGAGAGATTGGTAACAGATTGACTTCATGAGAGACTGAGTATGGTGAGGAGGCAAACATTTTCTGTTTTAAGCTGTACATTTGGGGATATTATGTTCTGTGGCAATAGATAATTAGCACTATTTGAGTCAAGTCAGATGTTAAAATCCTGAAGAACAAACACACTTATAGTCCTTCTTATATCCCCCAAGATAAAAGATGAACAGTGAGTGCAGTGTACTGACTGAGAACACAGTCTCTGGTTTTAGGAGAAAAGATCAGAATCTGGGCCGGGGAGATGATTCAGTCCATGTGACAGTTAATATTATCAGCTTGACAAGAGCTAAAATCACCTAGGAGACAAGCCTCTGGGCATGCCTGAGAGAGAGTTTGTAGATTGGGTTCACTGAGGTGGGAAGACCCATCTTAATTCTTGGCTGCACCATCTCATGGCTGGGGCCATAAACATTAAAAAGAGAGAGAGAGAGAGAATACAGCATGTGTGTATGCATGTAGGTGTGTGTGTATAATATACATATGTATATATGGATACACACACAATGGGAAAGCTATTCAGTCATTAAAAGAATCATGAAATCCTTCATTTACAAACTGACAAGATTTAATGGGTCTGGAGGACATTGTTATAATTTAAATGTCAGAGAAGGCCAGGCAGTGGTGGCGCACGCCTTTAATCCCAGCACTCGGGAGGCAGAGGCAGGCGGATCTTTGTGAGTTCGAGACCAGCCTGGTCTACAAGAGCTAGTTCCAGCGCAGGCTCCAAAGCCACAGAGAAACCCTGTCTCGAAAAACCAAAAAAAATAAATAAATAAAATAAATGTCAGAGAAACAGTGTTTCACAGAGAAACACTAAAGTACCTCATCATTCTCTATTGTAATATTGAGACTCCCCTAAACATGATTAAAAATAATAAAAATAACCTTAAGAACTCTGAAGTAGTTGTAAGTCAGGTTTTGTTGTTGTCATTGAGGCTGTGACAAATACTGAGAGAAACCACTTAGAGGAGGAAGGGTTTATTTTGGCTCATGGTTGGGGTGACTTCAGCCCATGGTCAGCTGGTTCCATTGCTTCCAGGGCTGTGGCTAGGCAGATCATCATGCTGGGGCGTGTGTGACAAAGCAGAGATGCTCACTTCATGGCAGTTACAAAAGCAAAGGAGCCATAGGACAGAGCCAGGGCCAAGGCAGACCCTGCAGGGGCACCTTCACCACCACTGTGATCCACTCCCTCTATTCACTCTATGCAAATGTTGAGTCTGTCACTGGATTGACCTATTAATTAGATTATAAGCCTCACAATCAAGTCTGTGGAAGCTCTGTAATGGACACACTGGGAAGTATGCTTTACAAATCTCCTAGGTGCTTCTCAAGCCAATCAAGATTAAGTATCACAGTGGCTTTTTGCACAAACAACTGTAAAACATTGTTTTCATTGGATCAGAACATCAGACAGGAGGAATAGGCATTTCTCCATCGCACCTGTCATCACCCTAAGCGATCCTACCTTGCATATGGATGCTCTGGGCCGAAAATAGCTTCTGTGGGATTCCCCTCTGTATGCTGTGAATATCACTGGTTAATAAAGCACTGCTTTGGACCTATAGCAGGGCAGAACTTAGATAAGCAGCTCCAATCTACTTCAAGAGGAAGATGGGCATCGAAGGGGCTCCTTATGGAGTTGGTTAGCCATTTGGGCAAGAAACTGCTCTTGCTTGGACTGTTTGATGAACTAGACATGCAGGACCTGTAGAGAAATGACTGATGAACTTGCCTAAAGGTGAGATGGTCCTTTGGGGTTCCTGTTTCATGAAAAAGTCTGCTAGACATTCTGCAGGACACAGAAGAAAGTGACTGACAAACTGCCAATATAGGTGGAACTGTCTTTGAAATTTCTTGCTTCATGGAAAAGTCTGCCAGATATCATGGGCCTGTAGGCTGAAGGTAGATGCCCCAATGGTACAGAAGAACTTTGAGTGACTGTCCAGGCAGTGAGATGTCTCTGTCATTTCTAGAGTTTTGGAAGTTGCTTACAATGTACTTTCTGTTTACTTAGGTAATATATCCTTCTGGAGTCTTTGATGGAGTTGAAGAATTTATAGTTATAGTTTTCCTTAGTTATAATAAAAGATAAAGTAGATATAAATATTATAACTGTAATTCTTGCTTGATACCTGTTTTGTTATATGTAATTTTACTATGTTAAAGTTAAAACCTTCCTTTTTATTTAAACAGAAAAGGGGAGGTGATGTGGGATTCCCCTGTGTATGCTGTGAATACCATTGGTTAATAAAGGACTGCTTTGGAACTATAGCAGGGCAGAACTTAGATAGGTGGGTAATACTAAACTGAATGCTGGGAGAAAAGAGTCAGAGTAAGAGAGAAGCCATGGAGCTGCCATTAGAGACAAACATGCTGAAACTTTGCTGGTAGTCCATGACCTCATAGTGATGCACAGATTAATGGAGATGGGTTAAATTAATATGTAAGAGCTAGCCAATAAGAAGCTAGAGCTAATGGGCCAAGCAGTGATTTAATTAATACAGTTTCTGTGTGATTATTTCAGTTCTGGGCAGCTGGGACAAACAAGCAACTACTTTCAACAAACAGCAGCTATGAGCTAGTGGGACATGGAGGAGCAGAGCTTTGATTGCCAGTGGGGATTCAGTACTCTGTAGCATTCCCCAGGCATTCAATGTCAAAAACAACAATATGGGCTCGGGAGATGTCTAGTGGGCAATGTGCTGGCCACAGAAACATGAGAGGCTGGATTTGGATTCTCAAGACTCACGTAAAAGCTGAGTGTAGTAGCATGAGTTTATAATCCCAGTGCTGGGAGGGGCAGCAGAGGCAGGTGGATCCCGGAGCCTCCCAGGATCCAGGTTCTAGTCTAGCTATAAGAATGAGATCTAGATTTGGTAAGAGATCCTATCTTAAGGAAATGCATTGAAAAGTGAGACAGTAAGACACCTGAATTCCTGCATGTGAACACATCAAATATGCATACTCACATGCATACACCACACACACACACACATACCATGTCTATAGACAAACACACACATTTACCTCACATACCCCCACACACTATATGCACACACACACGTACCCCAGACGTACACATACCCATACAAACCCCACATACACACACACCTCCCATACACACATACCCTATACGCGCACACACACACACACACACACACACACACACACACACACCACATGCACATACCTATATGCACAAACACACATTCACAAAGAAAGAAAAGAGAAAAATCCTATAGTATTAACAGCAGTAGTAACTTGAGCTCACTCCTTTTGGGTTATCTCTGCATGAAATACGAAATTTTCCCTTTACCCTTTGAAGATAGGCTGTCAGATTCTAGAACACACAGAAAAGATGTCAACACTAGTGCTGGAGATTCAGTTTTTCAGTGTATGTACTGATCACTCAGAGGAGAAATTCAGCTACTTCAAGGCCAACTGAACATCAAGAGACTTTATTTAAAAAAAAAAAAAAAAAGAGTGTCTATGGTCTGGCCCATGGTGTTCAGCAGCCCAGGATGGATCCCCAGTGTGTGACACCCTCCCAGCCCGATAGAGGGGCACCTCCACAGCTTTTGGTTGGGCATAAGGTGATCCCCTGCTCTGAGAATGGCTACCTTTCGATATGAACCAGAGGCTGAAATTGATGTTGGTGTCCATGGGAAGATGTACAAGGGCCTGAGATCTCCACAGGGGCCACTTTGTGATGCCCAGGAGTGTGAGAGTTTCTAACGGAGAATGAACTGGAGGGAGCTTTCCCATTAGCACAGTTCATGAGGTGGCCTTACTGAGGAGGCTGGAGGCCTTCGAGCATCATGATGTTGTTGTAGCTACTTGCTGAACTGATCCAGACATCAAGGTCACCCTAGTGTTTGAGCATATTGACCAGGACCTAAGGACATACCGCGACAAGCACCCTCACCAGGCTTGCCGGTTGAGACCATCAGGGATCTATCTGATGGGTCAGTTTCCAAGCAGCCCGTATTTTCTTCATGCATATTGCATTGTTCACTGGGGCCTGACACCAGAGAACGTTCTGGTGACAAGTAATGGGGCAGTCCAGCTGGCTGACGTTGTCTTAGCCAGAATCTGCAGTTGTGTCTTTGCAGACGTGTTTTGTCGAAAACCTCCCTTCTGTGGAAACTCCGAAGCTGACCAGTTGGGCAAAATCTTTGCTCTCATTGGACTGCCTCTGGAAGATGACTGGCCTCCAGAGGTAAAGCCTCTTCCCTCAGAGGGCCTGAGATGGAGGAATTCAAAGTGCAGCTGCTGGAGATGCTGACTTTTAACCCACGAGCAAATCTCTGCCTTCTGAGCCCTGCAGCATGTGTCCACACAAGGAAGAAGGTGACCCGGAGTGAGAAGAAGAGTGGCCGCCTCTCCGTGCTTCTAGACACTTGAGGGGAGAAAATTTACTGAAAAGGCCACCTCTGCCTTCCTCTGAGGCTGTGGAGACACCTCCAATTTTTTTGTTTTTCCAGAGGATATTTAAGCCTTAAATGACATGCCCTACTCCTCTGTATGAGGCTCACCCTTTTGCCTTCCCATTTCTCTTCACTAAAGGGTGGACGTATCTTATCTTCTTCCCTCCATGATTTATATAGGGATCCTTTTTTTATGTATACAGAAAAGCAAAATAAGACAAAGGGAAAAAAATAAATAAAAAGAAAGAGGTGTTTTCCCAAAGTTTGGTGAGGATATGGCGGGGACACTGGCTTACTGATGTCATCTGGTTCCTCACCTGGCAAGGGTAAGGACTGTGTTGGCAATTTTATCCCCAGATGTGTAATATGATGGAAGGTAGGGTCTTTTTTTTAAAAATTATTTATTTATTAAGTATACAGTGGCTTGCCTGCCTGTGGGCCAGAAGAGGGCACCGGGTCTCATAGATGGTTGTGAGCCATCATGTGGTTGCTGGGAATTGAACTCAGGACCTCTGGAAGAGCAGCCAGTGCTCTTAACCTCTGAGCCATCTTTCCAGCCCAAGGGTAAGGAATGAATAGGCTGGTACATGCCAAACATGGGCTCAGGGAATTGGGTGAGAAGTGTGATATTCATTCTCTGGACACTCACACTTTAGTTGCATTTGGGAGGCCTCCAATACACTGGTGAGAATAAAGAGAAATTTCCCAGAGTGGTCAATACCAAGAATGAGCACGAGAGATGTTGAGGTAGGAAGCACCTGGTGGTGGCTACTTGAGAGTGAGCAGGCAGGGAACACTGAGCTGAGCAGCAAGAAAGAAAACAAATGGCCTCTGTAAAGGCCGCGGAAGAACGTAACCAACCAGAGGAACAGCATGGGGACCGACTGGAAGGCAGGGGACATCTGGAGTGTCTTGAGTCACAAACGTGAGGTGTGACAGGAACACAGTAATCAAAGTGAGCTGGTATGGGACATAGGTCACACATGAGGACAGGAGGTGAAACCCATCTAAGAGTACCCGTAGATAGTTCCAAGGATGTGTGTGCGTGCATGTGTGTGTGTGTATTTTATCCTGACTGGAAGGCTCTTGTGGTGCTTTTGAACGGAGGAACTGACAGGAAGGAAGACAGGTCTACTGGACAGGAAGCTGTGGTAGAACACAGGCAAGAGCTTCTTATGGTCTGAATAGTGTGGCATCTGTAGACGAGATAAGTGGGTGAAAGAGGAGATATTTAGGGATCTAGGTGTGTAGTTCAGAGATAGAGCATGTGCTTGGAATGGACGAGGCCTCTGTTTGATCCTCACCGTCAAATACAAACACATTTGTGTGTGTGTGTAAAATGGTGGCATGGTTAGTATTGTTACTGTCTAGGTATCTTGATCCAGTTCATTTTCTCTGCCAGTTAAAGAACTGAAAGACAGGAAAAACTCAAGCATAGCAGATAGACTCAGGGAAATTCTCAAACACAGTAAACAGGATCAGATAGAATGAGCAGTTAAAGAAAGGTTTTCATTAGGGGTGAGGAACACACATGCAGCAGACACACACACAGGGAGAAAGACACTCCACAGACCAGAATGGGGGCTGCGGAAGTCTCTCTTTAGGACTTGCTCTCCCTGGCCTTGGCCAACATTCCAGCTCTCTTGGGTCCCCAACAATGATGCCCCAATGTCAAAAGGAAGTAGTCATAGAAGATGATGTCACCCCTTACCAATTATAATAAGCAAAAAGGCGGGGATGTTAAGTCTCATACCTGGAGACAAATGGCTGAGGTGCCTATTTAACTTATCAAAGCAGACCTGGCTGCCAAGTCTCAGTGTCTGGTGAAAGGGCAGTCCAGCCCTGGATTGGCAAGGTTTAGGGTAGGGACAGAGGGATGCTGAGCTAATTCCTCAGTTTCTGGCTCTTTGATCTTTTGGACTTATGTCTAGATATAGAATTGCTGGGTCATGTGGTAATACCATGTTTTTTGTTTGTTTTGGTTTGTTTTTCAAAACAGGGTTTTTCTGTGTAGTTCTAGTTGTCCTGGAACTCACTCTGTAGACAAGGCTAGCCTCAAACTCAGACATCTGCCTGTCTCTGCCTCCTGAATGCTGGAATTAAAGGCGTGTGCCACCAAAACTTGATTTTTATTTTTTTGGTGGTTCTGAATATCAAACCTAAAAGCCTTGTGTATACTAGGAAATCACTGTACCACTAAGCTATATCTCCAAACTTATGTTTAACTTTTTGAAGAACTTTTCTCTCTCTCATATTTGTGGGGGGTAACTGTAGTTTTGACAATCTCATAAGCAACTTCAAAGATTCTGATTCCTCACACCCATATCAACAGAGTTATTTTCTGGTGTTTGCCTGTTTAAGGTTTAATTTTATTACTTTTAAATTTGTTTTTACTATTTTTAAATCATGTATATTTGTGTCTGTGTGTGGATATGTGCACATGGGTTCAGGTGTCCTAGGAGGCCAGAGGAACTAGATTCCCTAGAGCTGGAGTTACAGGTGGTTGCGGGTGCTGGGAACTGAACTTGGGTCCTCAGGAAGAGAGGCATATGTTTGTAACCTCTCTGAGCCATCTCTTCAGCACCTGTTTCTGCAGGATTTTTATTTGTTTGTTTGTTTATTCTAGGGTCTCACTATGCAGCTCTGGCGGTCCTGGAACTCTCTTCATACAATGGACAGCCTTGAACTTAGGGATCTGCCTTCCTCTGCCTCTGCCTCCTGAGTAGTGAGGCTAAAGATAAGCCCTTTGCTGAGAAGCAGAAGAGATGCGAAGTGTCTACTCAGCTAGAGTTAGCAGTCAGTATGTGGCAGATCCAGTTAGTACTCTGTGTGAAATCAGTTTTATGTGTCTCCCTTCCTGGGAAGGATATCTAGGTAGCAGTTGGAACATTATGTCTGGGTGTTTCTGTGAGGGTTTATTCTAGAAGAAACCAGAAAGAATTTGAATCAATACACCAAGTAAAGACCCACCCTTGCCTGTGTGGACAGATACCACCCAGAGACTATCAAAAGAAAGCCTACAAAGGACAAAACACAGGAATGGAACATTCTCTCCTCCTCTTCCTTCCCCTCCTCCTTTCCTGCCTCCTTCTTCCCCCCTCCCTCCTTCCTCTCCTCCTTCCCCTCCTCCTCCTTTCCCTTCTTCTTCAACAAGGTCTTATGCAGCCCATGCTAGTCTGGAACTCACTATGTAATTGAAGTTGAGTTACAGCCTTCAGGTCACTTAAAAAAAAATCTTCAGTGGAGGAACATCATGTCTTTCTTGATAGGACTGTCAGATATTATACACTGCCACAGGCTCTTAACTCCAGCAATGATAAAGAAGGCCAGTGTGGAGCTGGGAAGATGACTCAGCTGGTAAAGTTATCACTGTGCAGGGATGAGGATATGAGGTCTATCCTTAGCACCCACATTAAAAACAAAAACAAAAGCAAGCTGGATGCAGTTGCCCTTACCTTTAATTTCAATGACAGAAGGGTAGAGACAAGAGGATGTCTGGGGCTGCTGGCCAGCCAGTCTAGCCAAGTCAATGAGCTCCAAGTGGACCTAGCTGAGGAGCTATGGAGAGCTGCTAGTGGGGACAGCCATTCTTCTTTAGAGGTGTGGTGCCTTGGAAGTTGGCGGATGGCCTAGAATCTATGTTTATGTGGGAAGTACTAGTTGGAATTGGTGTGTTATTAAAAAATAAAAGAGGACATGAAGTGTGTGGGGGGCATGTGGAGGGATCCAGATGAGTAGAAGGAGGGGGCTAGGGGTAAATTTGGCAAAATTACATTGTATGCATGTATAAAATTCTCAAAGAATAAATTAAAAATCTGTGTTGGAAGGATATCATGAAGGTCCTTGTGCCCACAGATCTCCAATTAAGCACACAGGATCGTTTTTCCAATGGGAAAGATGTAGCAAACCTGTTCTTCTCCCCAGAAAGCTGGGAATTGGAATCTGTGTTATCTGTTGGGCCAGGCCATATCAAGTTCCTACAACCAGGACCGGAGGTGACTAGTAATCTAAATGACCCTTACAGCCTGGGGCTCCCTAAGCACCACAACCAGGACCAGAGGTGACTAACAGCCCAAATGACCTCTATACTATCTCTATGGCCGAGACCAGGCCAGACCCTTCCTTAGGCCTCTAACTAGTACAGGTAGCCTATCTCTAGAACCCATCTTCTTGAAAGACATGGCATGCACCCTGGGTTGAGCAACAATGTAATTATGCTTCCTGAGCACCGGGATTCTATAACAGAATAATACCAGAAACATCCCCACCCCAACCCGCTAAATTATACTGGGCTTAAATTTGTTGGGAATAAACTGCCTGATATCAGACTCCCCAATGTCTTACTCTAGGTTGGTGAAGTCAATCTGAACTGAGTTTTCATTCCCACCTTTTTGAGGTTCTCTGCCTGACACTTGCAGAGATCCCATCAAATATGCTAATAAAAATAAGGTGGAGAGCATTTGAGAAGGCATTCAAGGTTGAGCTCTGGCATCCACAAGCAGGGCATGGGTGCACGCGCATGCTTGAGTGCGTGTGTGCACACAGAGACACACATACCACATACACACATATGCATATACCACACACACACACTCACATTCACACTCATACACACTCACACACACAGACTCACACACAAACACACACACAAACACACACTCACACACAGACCCACATACACAGACACACATACCACATACACACATATGCATACACCACACACACTCACACACAGACTCACACACACAAACATACACTCACACACTCATACACATAGACTCACACACACAGAATACATACCACATACACACATATGCATACACCACACACACTCACACACAAACACACACTCACACACAAACACACACTCACACACAAGACTCACATACTCTCTCACACACACAGACTCACACAGACACACATACCACATACACACATTTGCATATGCCACACACATACTCACACACACTCACATTCAGACACATACAGACTCATACACACTCACATTCAGACACACACAGACTCACACACACACTCACACACATAAACACACACTCACACAAACTCACACACACAAACACACACACTCACACTCACATACACACACTCACACACACAGACAGATGAACATAGCAAATTTGACTCATGTCATACTTCACTTCCTTTCCTCTTCAATCCGCAGCCCATGATACTTTGTGTCAATAAATCTTAGTTCCTCCATCGTATTATCACCCTGCTCACCTGAATATCAAAGTCCCAAGTCCAGCCATTTGTGCACGTCCCTCCCACCCTAGACCAATAAAGGAAATCCCACAACTTTGTGACTTGGCGTCTGCGCAGACTGACATTTCCAGTCACGGTGGTTTCTTCCCTCCCAGCAGTCAGCTACCATCTCGGCCACATCTTAATTCAGCCTTATCCTGGGCTGGAGGGGAAGCGGGCTGGTTTATCTTGGACTTAGATTTTAGAAGTCAGCTGAGGAAGTTTGGGGACAGAATAAGCTTGCACGGAAGGAAAGCAAAGTTCGTAGAGGGAGGTGGAGCGGTTGAGACTCGGGGAGTCTGGGTGTGGCCCTGGCCTTGAGAACTGTGACAGGCTTCTGCAGAGTTCCCAGAATGTGGGCACACAACTGGGCTGGCTGTTGTCCAACAGAGGTATTTTACACAGAAAAGCTGGAGATGGCTGGAGATGGTGCAAGAGGCCTTGCCCAGGTCTCAGGCTCCTGGCAGGTGAGAAACAAGCAGCTTCCTGGGAGGGTTCAGAGGGAAGCAGGCATCAAGGGGAAGCCAGGCCTAGGAAGGCAAGGGCAGGGTGTAAGAGTGTCATGTTAGGTTCCAGCCTCTACTCAGCCACACCTGCTTCAGCCCCAGTGAAGGGACTAGTCTGCCCGAGCATGGCAAACATGGCTCTGGCAGGCCTTGCCTTTCTCCCCCATTTCCTCTGCTTTGCTAAAAAGCAAAGGATTTAGATTACATTGCTAAAGTTAGCCACCAAGGTCTATTCCCTTATTCGGCCACTAGGTCCAGCTATCAAAGTATTGAAGTTCAGCAGTCAGAAGCCCTTTTGTGTCTACTCTTACTAACACGTCCAATCAAAATTAAATGCCTCACCCTAACACAGGGTTTCTCTTTTTACCTTTATAAACTGCCATTTGCCTATGGGCCCTGTCTGTCTCTTCTCTATCCAGAGGCAGTCCTTTATCCCTCTGGAACAAATATTCCTTCCTCTTCTCCCTTCTTCCTCCCACTCTAGCGCCTGTCTTTGTGTTTGTCCTGTCTGTCCCTCTGGGACATATAAATCTCCTTTGTGCTGAGAACTTGGTCTTGGGGTGTTCTGAGCCAACTTCAAGGTCCTTACACTCAAAAGGATATCTACATGCACCTTCTGAGACACTATCTGTGAGTCCTTAGACATCTTGGTGCCAGGCTCTGTCAGCTGGGAAATGAGTTAGCATCAAAGGGGGTACTGGTGGCCACATATCCCGCTCCCCTGCCCCTGCCCTCTGTGAATCCGAGAGCATGGCTACAAACTTGTACTATGAGACTTCCTCCATCCTCAGAAAATTATAAAAAAGACACCCCATTTCTAACCTTCATCAGAGACCCTGCCATGCTGTCTCTGAGGCAAGGGGGTGGAGTGGGGCGGGTGGTGAACTCTCTTCTGAGTCCCTGCCACACTGTCTGCCCATAGTATCAATAAATCCTCCAGTAAACTCCTTATTCCCTGTAATCTGTCTCAGTGTTCCTCATGAACCCCAAAATCTAGCAATGAGGAGATGTGGAAAACAGCTAAGCGTGGGTGCCCCTAAAGAGGGTAGTGGAGTTGGGAAGGCAGAGCAGTGTGGAGGGTTGGTGGGCAGCAGGGGAGGGGGCACTGGGGGCTGGGAGAGGGATTGCTGTCAGGGTTTTTTGTATGTTTGTTTTGTTTTTTATTTTTCTAGTCAGGGTTTCTCTGTGTAACCCTGGATATCCTGGAACTCATTCTGTAGACCAGGCTGGCCTCAGAGATCCACCCGCCTCTGCCTCCTTAGTGCTGGGATTAAAGGACTGAGCCACTCACTGCCTCTGCGATGGCTCAGAGGTTTGAACAGGAAGCTTGCAGCACCCAGTGCTGGAAGAATCTAGGCTCAAGGTTCACAGGATCAGGTTTTAGACTTTTCCGCGCCAGCGTAGGCAGAGGCATTGGGTAATAGTTCAAGTCCTTGTAATTTTTTTTTTTTTTACAACTTGTTTAGCAGTCTGCTAAATATCACCTTGGTGATAAGGTCATCCACCCAGCTTGGCTGGGTCTGGCTAAGGGTAGAGGTGAGTGCTCTAAGGTGTGAAACATTCAGAAAATGACTAGACTCAGTGTCCTCAAACTTAGTACCAGTGGGGGGCACCAGGCTGGGCTAGTGACCTAAGTCCCCTCAGGGCCAGAGTTTTGCATTCTTCAAGTTCTGTCCATTTGTTTCCTAAGGCCTAACTGGGAATGTAGCTCAGTGGCAAAGAAGCTCCCGCTGAGCCGCTGAGGTTAGAGGTTCACTGCAACACAAAGAAAATAGAAACAATGACCGAGACCTGCTAGTTCAGTAGGCGATAAAAGTATTTATTTTAAAGCCTTATTATGGTTAAAAATGTAATATATTTGTGGGAACATTTGTAAAGTGTGGAAAAACCACGGAGAAGAAACAGGAGTCATCTATACTTCTACCATCTGAACATGCAAGGTTAATGCCAGACATTTATTTTTTTCTTCTGGTCTTTTTTCTGCCTCCACATCTTTTAACAGTTTGCTTACTCATCCATTATTTATTCATAATTAATGCTCATACTGCTATGGCTTTGTTTATTTGTTTTGAGGTAAGGTCTCATGTAGCCCAGGCTGGCCTCAAATTTGCTATGTAGCCGAGAGTGTATTTAACTACAATCTCATTGGTGGTCCGTAAGTGAGGTGCTGTCTAATCTATGCTGCTGTGCTGGATGGAAAACAATATCACATTGTTGCCTTAATTAATACTTTTGTATTTCCTCAAGACAGGGTTTCTCTGTGTATCTCTGGCTGTCCTGGAACTCGCTCTGAAGACCAGGCTGGCTCAATACTCTGTTTTTAAAAGTTACAATGTTGTGTGTGTATCTGTAGTGTGATGTGCATGCATCTGTTTGTGTAGTGTGTTTATATTTATGAATGAGGGCATGTATGTCCCAGGTACATGTGTGGAGGTCAGAGGACAACCTTAGCTGCCCTTGCCCTTCACCTTGCATGGGGCCGGCAGGGTCTCTTGTTTACCGGTGCATGTCCCTACTTAGCTGGCCCATGAGTTTTGGAGATTCTTTTCTCTCAGAATCCCATTTACCCTAGGTGCCCTGGCTTACAGATGCACATGACCACATCCTGCTTTATATGGCTTCTGCGGATTCAAACTTTGGTCCTCATATCTACGCATTGAGTACTTTATCTACTGAGCCATCTCCCCAACCCAGGACTCTTGATTACTTATTAAGTGAAACATTGTATTGGAAACTTAACAGCCACCATTCCCCTTTTGAGATTGTTAGCTCCGTTTCTTATTCATCTTTGTTTTCTGGAGACAGATTTTGTGAGGTAGCCCAGGTTGACTGTGATCCTCCTGCCTTGGCCTCTCTAGTATTAGGACCATAGGTGTGTGCTAACCTGTCTAACAACTCAACAAATGTTTCTTGAACATTCACCACATGCCAAGCACTTTGTGAGTGGGTGAAGGTGCATGTGTGTGTGTGTGTGTTGTTGGAACTTGAATTGGGGTCTTGAGACATGCTAGACAAATGCTTAACCCCTGGGCCATACTGCCAGCACACTGAGTGCTTAACCACTGGGCCATACTGCCAGCATACTGAGTGCTTAACCACTGGGCCATACTGCCAGTACACTAAGTGCTTAACCCCTGGGCCATACTGCCAGCACGCTAAGTACTGTCTAATGCCTGGGTGCTCTTTGCCAGGCATATCTCCCAGTAGAGGGAGAAAGAATGAACAAGATTAACAAACACTTTAGTTAAGACATCAGAAGTTGATAGTTATTATGGAGAAAAGGAAGCAGGGTAGGACAGAAAGAGAACGGGGTTCAGTCAGTCTGGAATGAGGTGGCCAGATAAGGATTTATTAAGGAGGTATTTGAGCAAAGACATGAAACATGGGTGAAGCTGCAAGGAGACCTGGGAGATCCTTTTCAGGCGCAGGGAACATGTAGCATGTGTCTCTCGTTCAGAGTGTTAAGACCTAGGTAGCCTTGCATGAAGAAGGCAGTGGAGAGTAACAGGAGATGGAGTAAGAGATTGGGGCCTCATAACGTGGGGTGACCATACATAATTCACCGCCTACCCTTGGGAGACTTTTAGAGTGAAGGATGGGGGTGAGGGCTATGAATCATCACACTAACTGACAAATATGAGGGCTGTCCTGGACAAATGATCCCATGCTACCTGTCTGAGGATGACCTTTACTATCTGGGACAAATGGCGACATACCACCTAGCTGAGGCCGGCCTCAACTTCCTTCTAATCCTCCACCTTCCGAGTTCTTTAATTACAGGCACCCATTATGTGTCTGGTTTATACAGTGCTGGGAATTTAACCCAAGACTTGTGCTTCTTCAAACCCTGACTAAGGAAGCCACGTAAAAAGCTATAGTGGTGTGCTCCTGTGATCTCTGTAGTGAGAGGTAGGAGCCAGAGCAGCCCAGGGGTCATTGGCCAGTCTTCCCAGACTACTGGTGAGCCCTCGCAAGTGAAAGATGTGGACCTATGAGGCACAGGAAAGTGTATTCATGAGAACAGTTTGCAGCCTCAATAGTCTTCTTTCTTGGTACCTAATTTTCTTGGCTGAGAAGTACACAAGCCATCTCTGTTTAACCAGTTTGGACAGTTTTCCTCATTTTCTGTTTATCAGAAAAATGCGTCTGAAGACACAGAAGACTAAGCACATGCTCCAACAATGCTTGTATGTGCATTTTATATGCATTACACATTGTATGTGCACATATATGTATGCATGTGGTGAAAGCATGTGTGTGAGGGTACATCTTTCTGTGTGTGTGTATATGGAAGCCAGAGGTGGACATTGGCTGTCTGCCTTTACTTTCTACCTTATTTTTTGAGGCAGGGTCTCTCACTGAACCTGAAGCTCACCAGTTTTCTCTGGACTACCTGGCCATCAAGTGGCTAGGTTCTACTTGTCCCTGCCCTCCAGAACAGGGCTTCCTGATGTTTATCAGATTGTTTGACAGAGGATCTGGGGGTCTGAACCCAGGTCCTTAAGCATGCACAGTGAGGACTTTACTCGCTGAGCCATCTCCCGAGAGGCCTTCAATAGACTAAAATGTGTAGAAGCTGCTGCAGCTGTAGCTAAGTCAGCTCTGTCCTGAGAGCGGATAGACTGGGCTACATGATCTCTTGTGCATTTCAGCTGAAATACTACTTTTTGTATGTTTGGATGTATGCATGTGTGCAAGGGTACTCATGCATGTATGTGGAAGATGGAGGTCAACATCAGGGGTCTTTCTCCATCACTTTCTACCTTAAGTTTGTTTTTTAAAAAAATATTTATTTATTTTTATTTTATGTGCGTGAGTTTTTCCCTGCGTGTATGTGTATGTACCACATGAATACAGTGCTGGGGGTAGGGTATGGCTGTATGAGGGCAACAGATGTCCTGCAGCTGAAGTTAGGGAAGCTTGTGAACCATCATGTGCATTCTGGGAACTGAACCTGGGGCCTCTGGAAAAACAGCCAGTGCTATTAAGCACTCCAGCTTCATGTAAACATTTTCTTGGGATGGGGGTAGGGGACCAGATCTTGTTGCTATGTAGCTCAGACTGGCCTCTAACTTGTGACCCTTTGTGAAGCCTCAGAAGGTTATCTGGAAGAATGGCCCAGAGTTTAGAAGACAGCATGTATTTCTCCACAAGTCCAGTGTAATGCCCATGTTCCTGTCAGTCCCTTTCAGCAGTAAAGGCTTGGATTTGGTTTGTTTTGTTGAGACAGGGTTGCTTGTGGTCCAGGCTGGTCTGGCATTCCTGACCTTGAATTCCTGATCTTCCTGGCTCCCCCCCCTACAGTGCTGGGCGTACAGGTGTGTTCCATCACTCCCAGGTCATCTCACAATCTGTGTTTCAGGTTGCCAAGTGCAGAGGAACCCTTATTAGAATGCAGTGATTAGAACCTTGGGGTTTTCTTCTCTGTCCACAGAGGCTGCTGGTTTTTTCCCACATCTGAACCTGAAAAGAAAACAATGGCTGAAGAAAATTAAACATTTAGGACACTTCTCCTTAAAACACCAGACTGACATCGGAAAACATTTCCCCATTCAACCAATAAAAAACCTGTGAATTCTAACTAAAGAACCTAACAGGTACAGACCTCATGACTTACAATTTGAGCCACTTTCTTGATTAAACACAAAGTCTAGAATCTAAGTTCTTTGGTTTCCTTGAGGTTAAAAAAAAAAGGATTGAGGGGTAGCAGGAAGTTCATGGCAATACTGAAGAATTATCCTGAGGAATTAGAATGATTAGATGGATTACCAAATGCAGGTACCTGTACACATTTGTGACAGATCAGTATCTACACATACGGCCCTAGCTTTATTATGGCCAGCCACGGCTAACACTTTATCTCACAAAAGCCCCAGGCAGCCACGTGAAATGTTCCCATGTAATAAATGGGAAGACTGACAGTTGAGAAAACTAGTTCCCCGTTAATTAATTTATGCCATAAGTTAGGAATTTGGAGCCAGGCCGATTCAGCTCAGAATTTCAACCTCTCCATCATAGTCACTGAGCTTTATGCCTGCTTGGTCTTTGTTTGGCCTTTGCCTCTGGGTCTGGGCACAGAGCTCCTGAATCTCTTGTGGTTTCCTGAGTGATGGGGTGATGTGTTGTTTTGGGTCTATGAGGGGCCTTAGCTAGCCCAGCATGGGGACCGGCTGCCAGAAGGAAGAAGCCTTAATCTAAGAGCACAGATGCTTGTGGCTTTGCTCTCTCAGCCTCTGAGAGAAGGGCAGGGTGGGGATAGAGTGAGTGACCAGTCAGACCCACAGGATGGAGAATCTGCATCCAGTGGGGTTTGGGGAGCTTCTGAACCACAAACTGCCTTTGTAGTCAGGAGAGCAGTGTGCTGCTCCTGTGTGCAGACGACATGTGATCGGCTAGCTTACGGCTCCTGTCGCCACGCCTCTCACTATGATGGGCAACCCCATTGAGAACCTAAGCCAAAATAAAACTCTTTCTGTGTAAGCTGTTCTTGGTCACAGCATTTTACCACCACAACAGAACGGTATCTACTACAGAGGATAACTGGGGCAAATCAAATCTCTCCTTCCACTCTGGGATCAAGGAACGGAGCTCAGGTGCCCAGTCTTGGTGGTCAGCACCCTCACCCTCTGTGCCATCTCACGGGCTCCTCTCTTTCTTTATACATATGATGAGTAGACTGATTTTCATGTGTGCTGCATAGTTAAATTTCACCTTCTCTAAGCAGCCGATTCCTGTCCTTTAGTGGCAATATCTCTTCCCCACGACTGCAGAACTTGGGACATCAGCCTCTGTCTGCATTTGTGCTTCACCTATTGTCCCCTTGCTTATCAACTTTGATTTTGTTATTTTTTTTTTTGGTTGTTTGGTTTGGGGCCAGGGTCTCAGTAAGATGACCTTTAACTCTTGATCTTGTCTCCCCCTCTTTGCTCAGTTCACATTTACCCAAATTGTTTTGTTCTAGTAGATTCATGATTTTGTATTTTTGGTCCTAAATATCTTTTTCTTTCTAGAATTTATCTTAGTGTATTTTTCTTTATTAAAAAATCTGATTATTTTTACATATGTATGTATGCATGTATATGTGGATGAATGGACACTGAAGGGGTTCATCATTTGATCCAGGCTGGTTTTGAACTCCTGTTCATGTGACCCTCCTACCTCACCCTCCCTTGAAGCTTGGACTACAGGTGTGTGCCCTGCTCTTCCCAAAGGATTTTAAGTTGATA
>JAQHUG010000084.1:2883556-2905045 GCA_028555095.1 Dicrostonyx torquatus
CCATACTGAGTGAGATAACCCAGAAAGACAAATATAATATGTACTCACTCATAAAGCAAAGAAAAAATCAGCCTACAGGCCTCAGTCCCAGAGAAGCTAGACAACAACAGAGAGGATACTAAGAGAGACATAAATGGATCTACATTGGAAGGTGAAAAAGACAAGGGATCCTGAGTAAATCTGGTCACAGGAGAGGGTAGAAGGAGAGAGGGGAGGAAGAGAGGTGGTGTAGAAAAATGTATAGCTTAATAAAAACAATTAAAAATGAAAAAACAATTAAAAAATGAAAAAAATTAAGTGATCTTTCCAACCCCCGTGGTTATTTTCTTAAATACTAATTCTACCTAAACCTTCACATGCGCCTCATTCTAAAATGTTACTGCTGTAAAACCACAGCAGGCTGGGAGATAAAGGAAGTAGCCTTTGGGGAGGCCCGCTGAGCCATCCCCTCAGAAAAGACCAAGGGGGACACTTGTCGACTCCCATGGCTGCATGACAGCTACAGAAAGACGAAGGTCCTTCTAGCCAGTTTCCCAGGCAAGTGTCAGAGGGTGACCAAGAGAATCAAACTGTGAATGCCACAAACTGACCGAAGACACCTTTATTACCTTAGTCATATAAGCAGGTGGCAATTGAGCAGTTAGTAAAATAGGCCATTTCCAGCAGACTGGATTAAAGCCAAGATGAATTAGGAGAGAGGAAGCCAACAACAGGGCAAGCAGTCTCCTTTTGTCCTGTTTAAATGAGAGAGAGCAGAGAAATTCTGAATGGGGGCTGTGACTAGAACTCTATTTCTGTTTGTAAAAATCTGTTCTCGCCGGGTGGTGGCAGAGGCAGGCGGATCTCTAAGTTAGAGCCTAGCCTGTTCTACAAAGCAAGTTCCAGGACAACTAGGGCTACACAAAGAAACCCTGTATCAAAAAACAAAAACAAAAACAAACCAACAAGAAATTCGTTCTCTTCCAGAAGCCTCCAGTTACCCCTACCTGGTAAGACTTAGTGGAGATCTCCAAACTTGGCTCTTTCCACAACTGCTGTCCTAAAACCAGCTTGGGGAAGCCTCGGAGGGCATCAGCTCAGTTGCATACCACTTGCCCAGTATGCACAGGGCTCTAGGTTCAATCTCCATCTTAAAATGAATGTTTCCATGGGGGCGGGGTTGCCATAGGAGATATAACACCTTCGCTAAGACTGTTCAAACACAACCGATTTGGGGAGCTGGGAATATAACTCAGGGAGAGCCTGCCTAGCATGCATGAAATTCAGGGCTCCATCTTTAGCCCTGTTTGTAAACTGTTTGTAGTGGCAAACACCTATTATCCTAGCATTCGGGAGGTAGAGGCAGAAGGATACAAGGCCAACCTTGGCTCATACGGAGGAGTCCAGGGCAAGCCTAGAATACAGGAAATTCTGCTGAAAAATAATTATAAGTTTTCAGAACAAAGCACATATATGTAATAAGTACACTTTAGATACTAATTATGAACAGTTACATGCTCTTTGGTCTCTGTAGAACTGATCACAGGATCCCTGACAGATCTCCAAATTCTCTCATGTTCTACCCTCTTACATCAAATGGCATAGACAGGCCCAGTGGTTTGTGTGCCTGTACACTAGCTACTCAGGAAGCTGAGGTGGAAGGACCACTTGGCCAGGAGCTCAACATAGCAGGGACTCATCAGTGGAAGAATGTTTGCTAGCATGCACAAGATCTTGAATTCTATCCCAGCACAGTAAAACAAAACAACTTCAATAAAATAGGCATAAGATCTGTATATAATCTATGCACATCTTGTATACATATATCTCTGGATTACTTATAATATCCAACACAATGTGCATTACTCCATTTGTGAGGAGTTTGCTGGAGATAGGCCTTGGGCATTCTGCCTTTGAGCTACCCACCCTCAGCCTCTCAATACCTAATAAAATGCAAACACAGTATAAGAGTGGCTGGAGTGTATTGTTTGGGAAATAAGAAGAAAAATGGGGCACTATTTTCTGGTTCTGTTATTTTCATCATATATGTGGAGTTCATGGGTAGCTGGGACCAACTGAACTGTGGCTGAATAGAGAAAGAGGATTTCTAAAGAAAGGAAAGGTGCCCCAAACCGAGGACAGAGTTTAAAACATTGCCCAACACTACCAGCTCCACAGACAACAAGAAAATGGCCATGGGACTGGAGTGGGAAGCATCTGGAAGAAAGCTGGAATTCCCAAGAACCAGGCTTTGTACAGTGCATGCACCCACTCACAGAGATGCAGAGTGCTGGAGGTGTGGGGGCACAGGGGCAAGCTGCAGTAGAGAGCATGCAGCTAGGTGGGCAGTGGGCTCATCTCTGGGCCTGCCTGCCACAGCAGAAGGCTGACTTGGAAAGGTGGCTGTACTCACCACCACAGGGGGACACACAGCACCCCAGGAAGTGTCAGCGCCAGCAGCAGCATCCTCCAGTCTCGGATGAAGTATGCAAACAGAGGCAGCACCATGTAGCCGATCGCAAAAAATGTGCAGACTCCTAATGTGGAGAAGATAATCCGAACTGACTTGCTCAGAATTTCAGTTCCTGTTCAAAACAAGGGGGCAGAGTTAGCATTGGCTAACTTCAGCATTTGCTTTTTGAGATAGGGTTTCTTTCCATTATTGGGGATTAAACCCATGTATGCATGACAAGGGCCCTACCAATGAAACTCTAACACCTGCCTTCTGAGAATGCTGCATTTTCAGAATAAGAGGCCAGTCTTGTCCAGGAGTCAAGAAGTGGCTCTTTTGAGACATTGTGTGGAGTCAGAGTGTGGGACGTCCAAAACTCTCATCCATATGCCAACAGATACTGGCCTATGAGACAACAGTGGCACTTCCGGCTGTCAGGACACACTCCTGTCCTTGAACTCTTGGACGTGACACCCAGAAGCCAGCTGCCTCTGGATCTTCCCAGAGCTGGCAGTCAGCACTGGAGCTGATGTTCTGCTGTCCCTGTAGTAGCAGCCCCGGCACTAGACAACACCCAGTGACCAGTGCAAAGGCTCAAGGGCACGTGTAGTTGGCAGTGTTGGGGAAGGATGTTTTGGCAGTGGTTTCTGTCCTGTGCAGCAAGTACACAGCAGGTCACTAGCAGAGGGTCTTCAGAGATGTCCTTGTTGCTCAGGTCAGGATTCTAGCACACTAGACTTCTATCCACTCTGGGTCCTCTGACCTAAGGACAAAGATAAGGCCAAGGGTTCTTGGCTTGGCCTTTTGTGTAGGGCCTGCCCACACTAGTAATATTGATTGCCAAATTGAAGAATCTAGAATCACCCAGAAGACAAAATTTTATGAACATGCCTGAATTTCTGGATTGGGTTAACTGAGCTAGGAACACCCCTCCTAAATGTGGGCAGCACCACTGCATGGGATGTGGTCCTAGACCGAATAAAAAGGAGAAAGGGAGTCACACCCCTCTGTGGTTTCCTTCTGATCTTTCTTTCAGTTTCAGTTCAGGCTGACCTTGAACTTCATAGTCTCCTGCTGGGTGTCTCCCAATTTCCACAGTTTTTTTTTGTTTTGTTTTGTTTTGTTTTGTTTTTTTTTTGCAGACCAGACGTCTATCCCCAGGGCCATTCCACTGCCTGCAGACTCTCTCCCTAGGGTGACGTCGGATTACTTTGAGCTTCTTGAGTATCATTTCCAGATCTTTCCTTAATTTATGAATGAACACATTCTACCATAGCCTGGCTGTCTTTGGCTGGGATTATGATGTGATAATGAATAGGCATGTGGGGTGTGTGTTCTTCCTAAGCAGAAATCTAGAAGCAGAGAATCTGATCATGGAAAAGAAAAGCACAGAGGACAAAGTGAGACTTTCATTTGTGTGTGAGGCCAGTAGATAAACGGTAGCAGTGGGACAGGGTTGTAGAGCAGATGCTAACAGACACAGAATGAGTTAGCTATGCTCCAGGTAGCAGGTAAGGACAGAGATCTGCCAGCCTGTGGATCAAGGTGGACAATACAAACAACTCCTTATTAGTCCTAATGATCTATAACTTTTAGGGTCTCTCCCTTCCTTATTCATTGCTGTCATTTGAGTGAGAAATGCTCCCCATAGGCTCAAGTATTTGAACACTTAGTCTCAGCTGGTGGCGCTATTGGGGAAGGTGATGGAGCCTTTAGGAGGTGGAGCCTTGCTGAAGGAAGTACATCTAAGGGTAGACTGTGTGGTTTTATAGCCTGACTCCACTTTTTCTCTCCATGTTTATGTGGGGAGAAAATGTCATCACCCTGTTTTCTGACTGCCAGCTCAGCCCCATGCTCCTGATGCCACGCCTTCCCCACCTTGATAGACTCTAGCCCTTTCGGAACTGTAACAAGCCCTTTCTTCCATCGGTTGCTTTCTGTCAGGGTGTGTTATCACCTCCACAGAAGAGTAACCAAGATAGACATGATCACCACCATCATCAGCATCATTAACACCACCACCATCACTATCATTACCATCGTTGTCATCATTGTCACCACCATCATCTTCACAGCCATCACTTTTCTGAGCAGTTCTTTAAGGCCCATTCAAGGCTAACTGCTTACATAATGATCTCTCTGACTCTTGCCCTACAAATATTCATCTGAAGCATAAGGAGTTAAAGCCACTTGTCTGCATTCGTGTATCTGTGATAGTGATGCAAGCTGACACCTCACACTTAAGATCCCAGTGCTCAGGAAGTATAAGGGGGGATGCTCAGGAGTTCTTTGACTGCATACACTGAGTTCAATGCCAGCTTGAGCTACATGAAACCATGTCTTAAAGACAAACAAACAAAAAACCAACCCCACAAACAAATGGGTTGGGGGCTCTGTGGGTAAAATGGTGGTCAGTCAATCATAAGGATCTGAGTTCAAATCCCCAGAGCCCATATGAAAACCAGACATGGCTGCACACATCTAGCACTCGGGGATGAAAACAGGAAGATCCTGAGAGCTTCCTGGCCAGTTGGCGTAGCTGAAATGGGTAAGTTCCAGATTTAGTGAGAGAGTATAGCAGAAGACATACGGTGTTAACTTCTTCTTTCTCACATGCATACACAGAGGCACCACACATATACATATACACACATGAACAAAATGCAAACAAATAAAAATCCCTAAACCCATAGCAAACAAATAAACCTAACAGTGATGTAGCCAGGGTATAAACAATATTTGCCAAATTATGCATGTCAAGCCTTCAGGAGGAAAATTTTTGCTTGGTCAAACCCATGGTCTTATGGACCAGTCCTTCAGCTAGGATGCCAGTGGAGACACAGGGGAGATGAGTGAGACCATGGATGTCTTTCAGTCCTTCCTGGGCTGATCATTAAACTGGCTAATAACCAAGCAGTTCTCTCTAGGGAACATCAGGAGAGGGCCTCAAGTCTGGCAGATGTAATAAACTCTCTGTGTGCTCACCCAGAAAAAAGACCTGTGGCAAAAATGATTTCCAGCTCTGCTCATCAGATCCCCATCCTCCTACTCTGCCCCATAGACTCATGACTGTAGGCAAAGCCTGGCTTCTCAGTGTCTCTCGAGAGCAGAAACCCTACATCCAAATCAAAGGGTGTGTCCTGGCGCTGCTGAGACCATGAACAGTCCTAGGAGATCATGCCCACTCATTGGCTCCTCCACCTAGGAGGCTCCCTTTCCTTTTACATCATATCGTTGTCAGTCACCTCCAGGAACCACTAGGCACACATCACGAGGAGGCAGCAGGACACGCACCTCAGTGCAGCTGAGGCCTGCAGCTGATTCGAGCTCAGGAAACAAGCCCGGGAAATGTGCATCTGCTAGAATGGGCTGAGAGGGTGTGCCCTATGTCACAATGCGGGGAGAGTACAGGTGCCTCTATGCTAAGTCCCCCGGTGATGGTTAAAATATTGCTTGTCAACATGATGGGCTCTAGGATCACCTAGGAGACAAATCTATGGGTATACTCATGAGGGTGTTTCTAGACTGGGTTTACTGAGGAGGAAAGATCCACCCTAAATGCGGATGGTGTCAGGAATGGGATAGGGTGTATGGCAGGAGAGAGAGAGAGAGAGAGAGAGAGAGAGAGAGAGAGAGAGAGAGAGAGAGGCGAGCACTGGATACAGGTGTTCATCTTTCTCTGCTTCCTGACTAATGACACAATGTGACCAGGGGCTTCATACCATGCTGTCATGATGCAGAAAATAAAATTTTGGTTTTTGAGCTAAGACAGTCTGGTATTTGACTATGTCATTCCATTCAAATAACAAATCAAAGTTACATTTCAAGTTAAAAGCATTGAAGGACAGGTGTGTACATCAAATATACAGTGTATTCAGAAGATCCATGGTTTGATCCTCAGTATCCCAAAGATAAATACATTAACAGATAAATGAAAATGATAAAAATAAATACAAGACTGATAAAAGTTATATAACTGATGTAGTTCAGTTTCAAAAAAATCTGAGATTCCTGAGCCCCAAAGCCATAGATGGTGTCCTCAGTTGTACCCTTGCTGAAGGGAAACATAGGGGCCAGAGGAGGCAAGCTTTAAGCACGTCTAAAGAACTGTCCTAGCACGGGATAGCGGGGGTGGGGATGGGGTAGTGGTCGGGTGTTGATGTTAGAAGGACTGGAAAATACTGAATTGATGAATCAGTCGGGACAGGAGGTGGTTAGATTTTCCTGTAGAAACAGAGAAGCGGTTCTGTATAGACAATGAAGGAGGGTGCTGCTGCCATTTTACCCAGAAGTCTGTGGGCAGGTTATGGTGGGTGCTGTGCCTGAGAATGACATGGAGACTGGGGAAGGGGTGAGGGGGAAGCTGGGGTGTAGGAGGTCATTGACCCTGGTCTTGAGTCCCACTTCCTCTGCACTCTGTGTTGCTTTGGGGATGAGTTTGGCTGGCCTTTTGTATAACCTAAGACTCTGACAAGCCTGGGGAGGGTTAAGTGCAGCCCAGAAGGAGACTCCGTCCAGCTTTGGGAAGAATTCAGCTTCTGCGATCAGTGCAAAGATTGATTTCCAAGCTGAACTTTTACCATCCCAAGCATCTAGATTCTTTCCCAGAGCATGGATGATAGAGTGCAGGCACAGACAGATTTTTCTTAAATGAAAGTCTGTTGGGTTGGAAAAACCTCAACAAATGCCCATGGAATGTAGCTATTTTAGTTCCGACACACCAGAGGGCGCTGCTGCGCTGCAGGAAAACCAGCAGCCACGGAGTCTGTCCTTCACCATTCCTCTCTTTCAGGAACTGACTGGAAACTCCTCCTGTTCTGGGACAAATCAGTTTTCAGTGACACTCACAGGCTTTCAAACCTAAGGTCTCAGTAGAAATGTTATACCAGGACCTAATGTCAGCAGTTTCCTTTAAAGCCCTGGCTAGGATGAGGGGTGTGGACCCAAGCCGACAGGGAGCCCTCTATTGGTTGTTGACTTGACCCACCTCAGCTCCAACCTACTCTTGACTGGGCCTTCTCCTCCTTCTCAACTGCACGTGAGGCCATGGCCACGTGGGGAGCTGGAAGGCCAGAGCTGTGGCACTGCCCTATTCTCATAGAAAAGGCTTTCAAAGCTGGAGCTCCTGTTTTTTTCTGGAGAAGCAGGTCTTGTTCTGTGAGTCTTGAACAGCTGAGGTTGGGGTCCTGGGAGGTTGAGCCGGTGGATAAAGTCCTTGCCATGCAAGAATGAGAAAGTAAGTTCAAATCCCTAGGACCCACCTAAAAGAGCCAAGCACTGTGAAACATGCTTGAAATCCCAGCGCAAGTGAGGCAGAGAGGGGAGGATCCCTGCGGTGGGCTGACCAGCCTGTTTAGCCTGAGAGTTCCAGGCTCAGTGTAAGATCTTATGTCCAAAGATAAGGCTAGCTGGTTGGCTCGTGACAATCTGAGGTAAAGCCAAGGGGCCCACATGAAGAAAGGAGAAATGAACTCCATCAAGCTGTCCTCTGCCCACATGTGCTAAGGCACGAGTGCACCCCTTTCATACACAAAATAAACATTACATTAAGACGGAGAGCAACTGTGAAAGACTCCCAGTGTTTCCCTCAGCTTTCCACCTGCCCACACTCCTTTGCATGCACACACACACTTGAAATAAATAAGCCAGGTGCATCAGAAAGGTGACTGCTTTGCACAGGCCCCTTCTTGATCCCAGCCTGGGCTGCTCTGGATTTGTTCTTCTACCCAGAGTGACCTTCAGGTTTCCCCCAGGGCCACACCAGTCATTGTTTGCAGCTCTGCCATCAGCACAAACTTCTCCGCTCTCTACAGAATGGCAATTTTTCTTAATGGTGAGTTTTGTTTTGCTTTTATGAGCTATGGTCTTGCTACATAGTCCAGGCTGTCCTAAAACTTAGCCTTCACCTGTCTCTGCTTCCTGATAACATGTGTGCAGCCTCACAGAAGACCTCGGAAAAATTCCTGTTCCACTCCTGGTCCCTGCAGATGAGAACCGCTCGCTTCATGCCAGGGCTTGCTCAGTAGAGGGCTACCTGCTGGGACCATGTGGCTCCTGCTTGCTCTATCTCCTCCCGTGTGTCCTCTCTCCTCAGACATGAGGCTGGGCCTGTGGCAAGAAGCCCTTCACCAATAATTAAAGAAATGGAATTTGGACAATTCCACCTTGGCAACCTGACAGAGGGTGTGCGTGTCTTTGGCTATTAGAACACACCATTGCCAAGGCCAGTGAGTCACAGGTTCCTGAGAGCAATCAGAGCCACATAGCCAGAGGCATTAGCGTTCTATTGAAGAGACACAATCAATAATTATGCTGGGACAAACTGAGGTAATTTGGGGTCAGCTAGAATGGTTGTACCAAAGATTGTAGGACTTGATGGTCATCATGCTTGGGGTGACTCTCACTTCCTCTCGTCCTGATGGGGGGGATCAGAGAGCATATTGGTGGTGGGGCTCACACTTTTTGGAACAGCCCTGAGTGGTTTCCGTGGAGCTCACCTCATTTGTCCCCAGAAAAGCTGGAGAGGGTCCAGGGCCTCCCTTGGGCCTAGGAACTGATGGCTTGCCCACCTTCTCAGCCTGGTCTTCCTTCTGACAGGAGAACTGTTATCAGAGAGGCACAGCTGTCCTGTGCAGTGCTCATCTGCTCTGGGTGGAACCACAGCAGATCTGCCCAGGTGGGACAAATTCTTACCAACAAGCAAGTGACTCTCCCTCTGGGTATATGCCTTATCAACCCCTCTAAGTCCCTTCGTAGGCCACCAGCCTTATGCCTTTATAGCCCAGATCAAGGACTTCACATCCCTGTTGCCCCCCCCAGGATCTCCTGTTCCAAGCCCCTTGCTTCTGAGTATGTATCTACTGTTGTGTGGGTGGCTACTTCTTCCCAGCTCCAGCTCTTGGTTTTAGTTCAGTACAGATGGCCCCTCTGATCCCGTGCCAGCCTGTGACTGGCTCGAGGTGCCCATAGTTGCAGCCACCCCTTAGATACACACACGTATCTAATGTTGAGGACACTTTGGACTCACACTCAGTAGCCCCCTCCTGCCCAGCATTTCATAGGGTGGAAAGAAGGGACCCCGAGTCTCAAACGTCATTCCTACCTAGTATGAAGGCCACCACGTAGTTGGAGATCTGGCCCATGCCCACGATGATGAATAACACAGTGAACATCTCCCAGCTGGTGGAGAAAATCTGCACAAAGCTGAATCCAGTCTGCACAGCCATGGTCGCAAAGAGGACTTTCTTCCTGCCAAACCTATAGAACATAACACAACAGCGTAACTCAGGGTATGTTGCAACACCAAGCCTAGCTTCACTGTAGGGTCTTTCTTGTCTCAAGACAGATTTTTTTCTCTTCCCTGTGACATCCTGTTAGCCTCCTCCCTGGAGAGACCTCCAGCATCCACCTGCCCAGGAACTACCTTCCAAAGTGCCAAGTCTTGCTTCTGGAGGAAACGGGCATCTTCTGTGATGACCACACAGACAAATACGATCTTTAGAAGGAGCCATAGGTGGGCTAGGGGTCTGACTCAGTGGATAGAGTGATTGCTTAGCTGAATGAAGCGCTGGCTTTGATCCCCAGAATGGTGCATAAGCTGTAATTCCAGCGCCTGAGAGGTTGAGCAGGAGGATCAGAAGCTCAAGGCCACCATTGACTACACAGTGGTTTTGAGGCCATCCTTGACCGTGCTGAAAGAAATAAAGAGGCACCACTGGTAGAAACTGCCACACCATTTGTGAGAAGTGGGTGAGACACAAAGGACAGATTGCAGATACTTTTATCATCCACATGGGAATTCTGTATGTTTAGAAACCCCCTCAGGGGCTGCTGCTTCTTAGCCTTGGCTGCACTTGGAACGACCCAGAGAGCTTGAAAAATGACAGTCCTTGACTCACAGTGGTTTAGCTTAGGACTTCATGGTTTTGCAATGGTGGGAAAGTGCTCTGTGTTTAGCTAGAATCCCTGTTTTGAATTCTATACTGGTATTTTTCCCCACTCTCCCTGCTGGACAGGGATGTGGCCTGGGGGCCTCTCTCTCCATCCTGAGTAGCAACAGTGAGCTACACTCCTGACAGACAGTGGGGGAGGGGGGAAACATCCGGCTTTCTATATTTGGTTGTTTGCTGAGCTAGCATGTCATATTAGGCAAGTGAAGAGGTTTTTGTTTTGTTTTTTTTTCCCAATATAATCTATTCAGTTTAGGGTGGGTTTATTAGGACAGGGCTTACGGAAAGTCAAGGAGAACCCACATTCATGCCAGCACCTGACTTCTCCTGAATATTATTTGTCTGCAAGGCAATTTGAGTCTTGGGGTGTTGTGCAGTTGCCCAGGTATGTCGATGTGTCTCTACAACTGCAAACCTTTGCTTTCTGGAAAGATGTCATTCTCAGCCATGTCTGCTGTGTCACTGGTTGGTTTAAGCTTTAATGTTTTATTCTAGTAGTGACCAGTAGGCAGGGTAGAGCATCCCTGCCCCATTCCCACTGGGCCTTAAAGCTTGCGGGGTAAGGGGGGCAGATCCCCAGGAAGCGCTGTCCAGCACTGCTATTTAGCACTCCCACCTGCTGTGGCCACAAGAGAACATGTAGGGCAAGCAGGATACAACTCGGGATAATGCAATCTTGTCCCTGTGAAGCCTGTAGGCTCTGGTGACCAAAAGCCAGCCTGGGTCAGTTCTATGGCTGCAGGCCCAGCTATGGCTCCGCTCCCAGTCTCAGAGAGTGCCTATTTGACAGTACCTGGCTTTACTTTAGCTGCTGGCTGTTTGTGCAGCAGTGACATGTCACCTACCCCTGCCCTGTCAAGAGTTGGGGGCCGAGTCAGGGGCATTGTTAATACCAGCATCCTGTTCTGTGAAGGGGCTTGTGGAACAAGGACCCCACTTTCTGTTGGGGTCGATACTTGGATCAAAGATGAGTTCAGACTGGGAGTGTGACAGAAGTCTTGGCAGGATGCGGAGGTGAGCGTTATGTGCTAGTACCATCTGTGAAAGACTTATTTACTTAGCTAGTTTGTCACTCAGGTGACATTTAGTTAGGGCAGGTCTTGTTATGTAGGGGTGCTACAGTCAAGGTTGCACACTAGGTTTATCTGGGAAAGATTTACTTAGCCAGAGTCTTGATATAGAGCTCAGGTTGACATTGAACCTTTCATCCTCTCCTCAGACTCCAGCCTCCCAAATGCTAGGCTTCTCCTATTATCCACTCAGAGTCTCGAGGATCCTTGTCTGTGTAAAAAGCCTATAAATTTGGCCTTGTGCAAGACAGGCTGTGGACTGATAAGTAGCTGCACCTCACTGTTCCCCGTCCAGAGTCCTTACCTGTCTGACAGCTGCCCAGACACGAAGGAACCGCAGAGAACGCCTACGAAGAACAGGGAGGTGGTGAGGGGTGTCTTCCAGTCATCCTCACACACCAGATTCCACTGCCAACAAGACAGCATGCAGCGTGAGCCCAGTCCTCCAGCAGGACCCACCCGTGCCCCGCTCCAAGGAGCGCCAGATGGATGCCAGGTGCACTGTCCTCCCTTGCGCCAGCCTGCTGGCTCTGTGCAAAGGGCACAGGCCTCATAGCTCTGGGTTTGATTTTGCCATTCAGTGTGACAAGAAGCCCGGGGGCATAGCTTCCTCTTCAGGAGGGAGGAGATGGCTTCAACCTGCTCGCATTATCTATAAGGAGGTTGGCATGTCCACGACCACAAAGCAGTATGAAGCGAAGAGATCCTCGTTCCTCTGCTTCATAGAAGACAGCACAGAAGAGAGAGGCTTGAAAGGTCAGAAGAGAAGGGCAGAGGGCACAGCTAGCTGGTCCAGGAGTAAAACATCATCTCCTTTGTTGAAGAGTGAAAATAGCCTCAGCGCTGTGAGATTTTTAAGCACTTCTCTGGGAAGTATTGGTTCCCTGGTCCCCTCAAACCTAGATGGAGCATCTAACCCACTTCAGGGGCCACTGTGCCAGCATGCCCCACCCTTTTCAAGGGGTGTCTGAGCCTCCTTCCTCCACTCCTCTACCCTCCCTCCCACCCAGCCTTCCCGGCAGTGTGGTTCCTCCCAGTCCCCAGGACTTGTGGACTGCTACCACACTAACAAGCTCCTGCTGGTGGATCCATAAAACCAGTTTCAGTCAGAGTTTCTCTTCCCAGATTTCCCCTGGAGTCAACTCAGCCCAGTCTCAAGGGAGGCTGCAGAGATTTCAAAGTGTGCTTGGTGACCTCTGTTCATATATTTTGGCCTGGAGCTGTGTGTGGGTGCAGTGTGTCACAAGATGGGCTAGCAGAGGAGAGGGATTCCAGCCTACCCCTGGCCCCACTGTGCGGGCATCTTACATCTGTGGCATTTATGGATAAGATCTGTTCTTATTCCCCATAGCTGCCTTCAAAGTGTAGTTGATTGAAAGTAATTCCTGCATATGCATTATTCCATATTCATTCTGTAGTTCCGTAGTGCGATGGTTAGAAACACTAACAAATAAAAAGCATAAACCAAAAAGCTATGGCGATCAAGGCAAACAAAGTCAGGGAGGCGATAAAAACTCAAGTCAGGAGTCACAGCAGACTGTATGCCTAAGGGTCTGCCTTTTGCTACCCCAGCCATATAGCTTAGAAGGGCCTGGTGACCCTCGTGGTCATGCCTTCTGCAGAGCACCAGTCTGCCTAGGTCCTGAGACCTAAGGCTTCCCCTATAGACTTCCTCCCACCAAGGACGTTCCAGGCTCACAATAATGGTAGGATGCCCAAGCATGGCTCTGCAGAAGAACATGGACCAGGAACTCAGCTCCCTGCCTTCAGAAGCAACCCAAGGATCAATCTGAGATTATCAGTCAATTATCCAGAATGACATTGCCTCACTTGGTGCTATGGTGTGACTGTTCCCACTGAAACCCATGGTGAAATTTAATCCCTATTGTGAGGTGTTAAGGAAGTAAACATAATTCAATGATGGTGTTTGGAGATAGGAATTTTGGGTGGTGATTAAGAAAAATGAGGTAATAAGGGTGGGGCCTAATCTAAAGGGAACAGCGACTTTGTTAGAGGACAGATATAAACAAGATTTATGTCTTCTGGCACAGATGCCCCGTGCAAGTTCTGTACTAGACATAGCCCCTGGCCTTGCACTTCTCAGCACTCATAACTTCGACTTGAACCAGCCTTTATTCTGTGTGTTGGTATATGTGTATGGTTTTATATGTGTGTGTTACATACATGTGAGTGTGCATCCACACATATGGAGGGTAGAAGACGTCAGGTGTCTTTCTCTATCATGTCCTGTCTTATTCCCTTGAAATAGACCTCTCATTCTCATGGAACTGGATGCTCCCAATTTAGACTAGGCTAGCTGGCCAGTGTGCTCCCAGCATCTACCTGTCTCCAACACCTAATGCTGGGATCACAGATGTGTGCAGCCATGCCTGACTTTTTACATCAGTCCTAGGGATTCACATTCAGGCACATGAGCAGCCACACAGCAAGTTTTCTTACTCACTGAGCCATCTTGCCAGCCCACGTCTTCTTTCTTTATAAATTACCAAGAAATGGGACCAGCAAGATGACTGGGGGGGGGGTTAAGGTGCTTGCTCGGCCATCCGAGTTCAATTCTTGGAGCTTGTGGTGAGGGTGAAGGAGCAGGACCAACTTCATAAAGTTGTCCTCTGACCTCCACATGCATGCTGTGGTACATGCACCCACGTCTACCCCCCGCCCCATTACCCACCCACCCACCCACACTACTGTTAAATACAGTTAAAGAGGACATTACTCAGAAATGAAAATGGACCTGAGGTCCCTGAATGGACTCTGAGAGACAGGACAGCTCTCTACTGCTGTCCAGTCAGGTTCCTAGGCTTGTTCACCCTACAGATCAGAAGGAGTAGGCTCAGTGTGCCTGAACGAGTGGCTACTTTCCTCCCAAAAAGCTAGCCAAGGCTAGGAAAGAGGCTTGAGATCGAACCCTGACACACAGAGACTTGTCATTGCGTCTCCAAGGGCTGGGCAAAGAGCTCCCACACTTCTTCTAGGAATATGACACTAGACGATAATTGCTCAGGACTTGGGGTAGAAGGCCTCTGTCACCACATTCAGCTTTGCGTGGAATGCGACAAATCTTATGCCAGAGGCGGTTTTACCATGCCAACCATTAACCGTCACTATTCAGCTGCGTCTGGGCAGCAAAGAGCATCATAGAATGTTCTCTGCTTTGTGGTGTTTTTAAAAACTGTTTCACTGCCAGGATTTTGAAATAGAGAAGCAAAAAAAGGACTTAGTGCCCGGCATGGGGGTGCACGCCTTTAATTCCAGCCCTTGGGAGGTAGAGGCAAGTGGGTCTCTGAGTTCAAGGCCAGCCTGGGCATAGGGAGTTTCAGGACAGCCAGGGCAACACAGAGAAACCTTGTCTGACACCAAAAATAAATAAACAGATAGACTTAGAGACAGAAAGGGGAGAGAGAGGCTTACGGAGATAGAGCCAGACCCAGTGTGAGCAAAAACAAGAGGTGGGAATTCTACCTAATGCAAACTGAACTTGCTGGACTCCTGGCTCAAAAGTGGCAAGGACAAAATTTAGGTGGCCTTCAGTTCTCCTTCTCTCTCTCTCCTTCCCTCTTCTTTTCTTTTGGGGTGTGTGTGTGCGTGCGTGTGCATACATGTGAACACACATACCTGTCAGAGGTCAACATCGATTATTGCACCTCAGATGCTATCCACCTTATTTTTTGAGACAGGGTCTCACTAATCAGGCAAGGCCAGTTGGTTAGGAAAACACCAGAGGTTGCTCTGTCTACCTTCCCTGGTGTTGGGATAACAAATGTACTCCACCACACTGAACTTTTTCACATGGGCTCTGGGGGAATAGATTTAGGTCATTCTGCTTGCATGGAAAACCTTTATTGACTGAGCCATCTTCCTAGTCACTAAATTGAGGGTTTCCAGAGAGGAATGGTGGTGTAAGCCTAGATGATTTAAGAGTTTTGAGGATAGCTTGTGCTATACTGTAGGTGGATTTTTTTTTCTGTCCTGCCAACCAACTCCCAAATTATGACACAAAGATGTACTATTATAAAGGCTTGGCCGATAGCTTAGTCTCATTACTAACTAGCTCTTACAATTAAAGTTAACCAACTTCTATCAATCTACGTGTTGCTACATGACTTGTGGCTTTTACCTGTCCTCTAGCATGTCTTATTCCCTCTGTGCCTGCTGACAACTCTGTCCATCTTCTTCCAAGAGTTCTCTATGTGACTCTCCTACCTATTTCTCCTGCCTAGCTAATGGCCATCTAGTTTTTTTATTAACCCAATCAGAAGGCACCTTGGTGAAGACACATCTTCACGAAAAGATTATTCCAGAGCATTATACAGCAAGTCCTGGTATTTAAAAATAAGTTTGAAAAAGAGAAAAAAAAAGAATTTCATAGCACCCAAAGCAGAACATTGTGATCAAGTGTGCAGGCCCTGTGTGACTGCACAGGTTGCCTATCATAAGGTAGCCTGTTGGGAATGGTAATCAAACTTGTTTTCTTTGGACAGAAGCATGAGTGCTGGGAGTGGGGATAGAAACTGGATCAGTTCCCTGCAACTCTCTTTCCTGGAGACCATGGAAGCAAGATGAGAATGTCTTACTGAGAAAAGGTACCAAGCCACGTGACTAAACATAGACAAGAACTCTGAGTTAATTTAAGTTGTAAAACCTAGTTAATAATAAGACTGAGCTAATAGGCCAAACAGTTTATAATTAATATAAGCCTCTGTGTGTTTCTTTGGGATGTAATGACTGCGTAATCGGGCTGGACAGAAACTTCCATCTATAAATGGCACCCAAATGTTTGGCAAAAATTTTCACATAAATCTTGAGAAATTAATGGACTCTAGACAGATAAGAACAGAGTCAAGCACAGCTTTTGGTAACCATCTTCACTCCAGTAGGCTCTGTTTGCTGGCAGCAAGCAGAGGTGCGGCTCCTTTAAGAGAGGTTTCCTGACTCAGCATTAGCAGCAAAAACTTTGCAGCTCTTTTAAGAGGCTCTGCCACCAAACACTTAAATGGTGTTTATAAGCAACCAGCATCAGGTTTTTTGGTGGTAGCATGGACATAGAAACTTCACAGAGCTGTGGCAATAAATCTGGCTCCCGTCAGTACCTCCATCATGAAGCTAGACTCTCAAACAGCTAAATAGGATGGAGCCAGCTGCTAAAGCCTCAGCTTTAATCCTAGCCATGCTGTTTAGCATATTAAAGACTCATGTGGTCAGAAAAAGATAGAGATAAAAAGACAAATTCAGGGAAAAACCCTCTAAATGGTTTACAGTGTGTGTGTATATATATACACACACATACTTGGGAGATACAAGAAAAAGGATAGAGAAAATATAATAGATGGGACTGGAGAGATGGCTCAGTGGTTAAGAGCATTGCCTGCTCTTCCAAAGGTCCTGAGTTCAATTCCCAGCAACCACATGGTTGCTCACAACCATCTGTAATGAGGTCTGGTGCCCTCTTCTGGACTGTAAGCATACACGCAGACAGAATATTGTATACATAATAAATAAATAAAAACAAAAACAAACAAACCCAAAAAACAACCAATAAACAAGCAAAACAAAGACAAAAAAGATGGCTAACTTCTGGTTTCTTCTTCACCCTCCTCAACTAAAATAAAAGTCTAGCAGTTTAAAATACAGGCTGTGGAGGCTTAAAAAAAAAACCAAAACAACAAATAATAGAGTAGTCAGGCGCGGCGATGCACGCCTTTAACCCCAGAACTTGGGAGGCAGAGGCAGGTGGATCTCTGTGAGTTCGAGGCCAGTTCTGTCTACAGAGTGAGTTCCAGGACAGACATAGAAAAAAAATTAAAAGTAAAAATAAAACAAATAGAGTAAAAAAAAACATGTAAAGATGGAAAATACACAGATAATCTGGATACTGTATGTTGTTGTGTTGTCTTTGAATTGTTTGACTGCTAAAGGAGCAACAGCTGCTGAAAAATATTTGATTATAAATGCTGTTGAATTAATCCAACCTAAATATTTTGAAAATGCCTCAACTTCAAAATTTAAGTTCAAAGATATGTTACTTTGGAGAACAAGTTTTGTTTTTGTTTCTACAGGAAATGAGAGGCTGTGGATTCATTCTGGGTTAAGAAAAATAAGGTTTGATCAAGGAAGACCCCCTGAAAAATCACCAATGGGAACAGATGGCCCAGATGATCCAATGTTTCAGAGTGCCTCTGTTGTGGTTTCCTCTGAGTTCTACATTCAGAACAACTTCAAGACTTCTGACTGAGATCAGCCTCACAGAATACTCCAGTCAGGATTTGACCATAATCCTAAATTTTCTTTGATTATTAGTGCCCCAAATCAATAGGAAGTAGCCTAGAAAATTGTGCCCAAATTCCCAAAAAATGGAATATGAATTTTTGTCTTTGTTTAGCATGTTGGTTACAAGATATTATGGATAATGATCAGAAAGAAAGCCAAACAAAGGGGAATAGATTCAGGGTTCTTGTTTTGAAAAGAAAAAAGGAGAAATGCTGTGGGATAATACTCTTCTACACTGTAAAGATTTGTCACTTGTACTGGTTTAATAAAAAATTGATTGGCCAGTAGCTAGGCAGAAAGTATAGGTGGGGCAACGAGACTCGGAGAATTCTGGGAAGCCAGATACAGAGGAAGTAAGATTAGAATGCCTTACTGAGAAAAGATACCAAGCCAAATGGCTAAATATAGATGAGAATTATAAATTAATTAAGTGGTTAAGAGCTAGTTAATAATAAGCCTGAGCCAATAGGCCAAACAGTTTATAATTAATATAAGCTTTTATGTGTTTCTTTGGGACTGAATGGCTGTGGGACCAGATAGAACAGAAACTTCCATCTACAACTGTGGGTCTCTTTCCCTCCATGAAGAGGAAGAGGTGCACAACAAGGTATCCTGACCAGTCATGAACACACAGCAGCCATTTGCCTCAGTCCCATATGGGGTACTGCATGTCTTTGAAAATCCTGGTAAATGTGATTAGATAACATGGCTACCCATGGTTTGCTCTAGGGCTCCAGTCTCCTTTTGAGGGCTTTTGTGTCCAAGGAGTCTCTTTGGAAAGTCATCAGGAGCTTAGGTTTGCAGACAGAGTCCTAGCTAGGACCCAGTGAACTCCCTAGGGTAACAGCCATAGCAGATCTGTTAGAAGACCTGTTTCTCTCGATTGGATGGAACTTCTCCCCACATGTGGGTACACACATGAACACACAAACATACTTCTGGTTAGAGGATCAGAGCCTAATGGTGGATGCCCCACTGACCAGCTGGGGCATGGCTGGTCTCATTCTGGGGATGTCCTTTTAAGTCAAATGTTAATGTTTTCAAAACAGGTTTCCCCTCTTTTTTCTGAGAGGGTTAAATATGGCAACCAGGTGACCCAAGTTAGGCAGGGGGAGGAGAACTAGATGTGCACCCCTAGATCCTCAGGGTCTAGGATTGGGGTTCCTACAACAGAGCAGAGTGTGATCTACCTAGCTGCATCATGTGTCCTTCGGTTCTGTTTCAGTAGATAGAAACCAGGTCACAAAGGTCATGAGGAACAGACTGGGGATGTAGGTCAGTGGCAGAGTGCTTGCCCAGCAACATAAGCTCTGGATTCAATCTTATCACTGCTGGGAGGAAAACAAGAAAGAGAAGAGATGGAAGGTCACTCTCGGCTTCTTACATCTCCCAACATAAATCATAATAAGAATAACAACCCCAGTGTATTTTTATTTTGAGACAATTTCTCAGATAGCCCAGTCTGTCCTTGAACTTACTATGTAACCGTGGATGACCCTGAACTTCTGATTTTCCCAAGTGCTAAGATTACAGACTTGTACCACCACACCCAGTGGCGTACAGATGCCTAGTGTGCACGTTTTACTGCTTCAAGAGCTCTCAACATTGTCCTATGGGACGGGTACTCCTTTTTTTCTTGTTACATAAGTGAATAAATGAAGTCATGGGAGCAATGAAGGGACTTGTCCAAATTGTTTTTCAGTGGACTGGTTTAGTGGAGTTAATTAATCATTTGGTCAGCTGCTTTAAATACCTGCCGCAGGCCAGGGTCTGTGTTGGGCATGCACAGGACTTGGTTCTTTCCTTCATAAAGTTCAAGGTCAAGCAAGACAGACCAGCTCTGCCCGTGTGTCTGCATGAACCCAGCACTGTGAGCAGGTTCTGTTCTGGGCTATCTCATCCTTGTTCTCTAGCCAGAGGGAAAGAAGGCAGCCTTCTCTCCTATCCTTCATCAGAAGGGTAATGCTCCCACACCGGAATAATCGGTACAACGGTGCTTTAGATGGCCTAGAACAACACAGGCTGGGCACTTGGTACATACCTAAACTGCTGATGAATGAATACTAACCAATTAAGAGTAACAGAAAAATGTGGCCTGGGGCTAGGGAGTACCATGCACCGCACTTGAAAGACACCTTTGATTTTTTAACTCTCCAAGCAGTTCAAGCCAGGGATGACTGTGAGCTTGTACCAACGCTGTAAAGGACCATAAAGATAAGTACTGCACAAAATTGAAAACCAAAAAAAATCAGAAGGCAGTCTGATGCTGAGCAAAGAGCACAAGTTTTCCTAGATTCTGGCACTTCTGACATGTGACTTTGCCCGCACATTCATCTCTATCAGTCTGCTGCACTCCTGACATGTGACTTTGCCCGCACATTCATCTCTATCAGTCTGCTGCTTCATTTAAAAAATTGTATGTATGTGAAGTCCATGCATATGTTTGTATGTGGTTTGTCTGTGCCTGTGGGTGTGTTTGTGCATGCCACAGGTCAGGGTACCTGTGTATGCACACGTGGTCTTCCTCCACTGTGTGTATATCGAGTCAAGGTCTCTCACTGAACCTGGAGCTTGCCATTCGACTAGCAAGTCAGTGGAGTCTGCCTGTCTCCACGGCCTGCCAGCCCTGGGGTTACAGGCACACGCCATCATGCCAGGCTTTTATGTGGTTACTGGGGATCCGAACAGAGTCCTCATGCTTTCGAGGCAGGAAAGCCATCTCCCCAGTCCTGTTCTCATCATCTTTAAAGAAAAGACCATAGTCCCTCCTGAGACAGGAAGTGTAAGTGCAAGCAAACTTCTTTAAGAAAAAATTCCCTCTCAAATGACCTGTGCCTCTCCACTAAGGAAAGCCATGACTTAAAGTGGCATGGGTAACAAGCAAAGTGCTTACTCTTGAATGTGGCTTGAGGAAAGATTCTTAGAAATAAAACTTCCATTCAAGTATGAAGAAAGTTAGAAAGCTCTTACCATAGAGTATAAAATCCTTCTCTAAACAGACTTAATCCCAGAGATGACTGTGAGTGAGATATTAGCATCGGTCCATTTAAGAATTAGCAACGGGTCTCTACAGTGTCCTCTCAGGTCATCCTCCTCCCAGGAGGAAAGGAAGAGCTGACAGTTAACAACAAAGTACATATCCACCCCAGCTCCTTCTTTATAACTTGGCTGTAAAATTTCTTGATCATCTGCAAAATAAAAAAACAGAAACAAACAAGAACCCCGAGTGTTTAATTCCTTCTGTTAATGACAGGTTTGTTGAGATATAATGTACATTACAGAAGTCATGCTTGTAAAATGTGCAGTTCTGCAGTTAAAATAGCCATCGAGTTGAGTCAGCAGTGTTTCCCATCATTTGTGTGTTTATGTGTGGGCGCACACGTGCATGTACATTATGTGTGTTTCTGTGTAATAGTGCTAGCATCTGATTGTGGTCCTTGTGTTTTTGTGCATTTGTGTGTGCATGTATGTATATTTGTGTTTCTGTGTGATAATGCTAGTGCCTGATTGCTATGGTCCGTGTATGGAGGTCAGAGAAATTGGGGCATCTTGCCTTGTTTGAGGTAGGGTTTCTTTTTGCTTGCCATTGTGTATGCCAGATTAACTGGTTCATGAGGTTCTGGGGATTCTCTTGTCTCTGTCTTCCATCTGGTCATAGGAGCCCTGGGATCATGGACACACAATCCTGCATCTGTCTTTACATGGGTGCTGGGGATCAAAACTCAGGTCCTCATGCATGTGCAGCAAGCAC
>JAQHUG010000084.1:2915157-2933430 GCA_028555095.1 Dicrostonyx torquatus
TTCAATTTCTTTCTTCAAGGATTTAAAGTTCTTGTCATACAAGTCTTCCACTTGTTTGGTTAGAGTTACTCCGAGATATTTTATGCTATTTGTGGCTATTGTGAAGGGTGTTGATTCTCTGATTTCTTCTTCAGCCCTTTTATTCAACTCATTTATTTAAAATTGAAGAAGCAGGGGCTGGCAAGGTGGCTCAGTGGATAGAGATACTTGTCAAGCCTGGTAACCGGAGACTGACCCCTGTTACTCAGAGTGGAAGGGGAGAACTGATTCCCGCAAGTTATCTTCTGAAGTCTACATGCTGCTGCACACATGCATATGCACACATGCACACATGTACCAAATAAATCAAGAACTGTAAATAAAACTTAAAAATTGAAGAAGCAGAAGTCGGGGTTATTTCTCTTCTTTATTTTTACAAAATGTCATTTCCTGGTGGACTCAAGTTCAGGTTTTGCCCATGTTTACCACTAAGCTGGGTCACCTCTAGTTAGACACTGAGGGGAGTCATTTTGAGGTTTGCTCTGACCTCAGAAAGGATGCTTTCAGATGCTTTTTGCTTTTTTCAATGTTTTTTTTCTGGTGATGAGGTGACCTGTGGATTAGCTGGTTGCTCTATTAGAGATACCTTTGAGTTACCACAAAATCCCTGCTGTTTTCTGGAGCAATCCTTGGCTTCTTCCCCTGTGTACAGACAGTTTCAGTGATTGTTGGGCCACTTGAATCCTAGGTGAAACCGTAAGAGCAGGGAAAGTGCCCTGTTCCTCTCAGGGTGGCACCTCTTCATGAGGAAGTTGCTGAGCGTGGGCAAGTCCTTTGTGTCGTTTTGGCTTCTCCCCCCACCCCCAACTTTCTTGGCTTTCTTCTCTTGCATGGAACCTATGACCCAGAAATAAGCAGGGGAAAAAGCAACCAAGGCCCTGGGGTTCTGGACCTAATGGCTGGTGGACAGAGTTGCCACTGTTTGCAGGGAATGGGTGGAGAAAGGATGGCAGCCTCTGACTTCTGGCTCCTATCACCAGGTTTTAACTGCTGTGACCCAGAGTTTAGGGAATGCAGGGATGAGGTGGGGCCCGCCTTGGAGGCCTTTCTGGATGAAACACTGTGAGTCACGGGGAATAAGAATCCTGTTTTCTTGACTGTATCCATCTCTGTGTGCCAGGGTGTGGGGGAGAAGATGGGTTGTCACGCTAGCTTTGTTTTGGAGAGAGAGTTTGTAACAAGTCTGTTTCATCAGGAAGCAGACACTGCTGTTTGGGAAGTCTGAGAATTTTTTCATTTACTTGCTGGTTTGTAAATTTTCTTTGAAATGGAAAAATACCTATTCTCCAAAATAACCAAGTGATTCTCCCTTTATGAAAGCTGGTTTGTCTTTTTTTCATATGCAACACTTCGTAGATTTGTGTGTCATCCTTGTGCAGAGGCCACACTGATCTTCTCTGTATCTCCCCAATTTTAGTAAATGTGCTGCCGAAGTAAGCATGTCATTTTGTCATTAAATTCTAAGAGTTCTTTTTACATTCTGGATACAAGTCCTTTAACACATATGTTCTGACATAAAAGTTTGTCTTATTTTTCAGAGAGCAAGAGAGCAGATGACCTCAGAAATCAGAAGAGAGCACCAGATCTCCTGGACTGAAAACTGATGTGGATTCTGGGAACCAAACTCAGGTCCTCTGTATTTGCTTTTAATGATTGGCCATCTCCCCACCCGCCTTTGTCACATACATGATTTGCAAATATTTTGCTTTAGGCTTTTGTTTTGTTTTGGTCCTCTTGGTTATTTACTTTTTAATACTTTTTCTTCTTTCTTCTTCCTTGGTTTTTAGAGACAGCATTTCTCTGTGTCGCCCTGGCCATCCTGGAACTTGCTTTGTAGACCAGGGTGGTCTCAAACTCACAGAGGTCTTCCTTCCTCTGCCTCCCAAGTGCTGGGATTAAAGGTGTGCGTCACCACTGCCCAGCTCATATGTTTCTTTATCAACAACGGAAGGCAAGCAACTGCCAACACTATTAATGTTCTCCGTGTCTTCCTTCCTTTGGATTGAGTTATAGAAAAAGCTCCCACAGGTGGAGAGGTGTCGGTGAGGAGTTCTGTGGTTACCCAAGGCTGGAGAAGTGGCTCAGTGTGAAAGCACTCACTTAGGGTGCAAGAAGTCTGGGGTTCTACCAACGACACCACCACAACAAAAACTGGCTATAACAGTGTAACACGATCGACGAAGTTAAATTTTATCCAGAAAGTTCTGCGCAAGAGTGAGGAGCAGACTGTGGCCAGAAGAGCTGACTTACGGGAAAAGATCCATTTCATAGTTCTGGTTAACTTACCATCAAATCTACATTGCAGACTTATAAATCATATGCAGGTTTTTGTTTTCTCCTCTGAAGTGAGCTCTTATGTATCCCAGGCTGGCCTCCAGCTAGCCATGCAGCAGAGCTCCTTGAACTCCTGGCAATCCTGCTAGCATTACAGGTGTGGCTAACACATCTAGTTTATGCAACATCAGGAATCAAACCCAGCTACATCCCAGCCTCCTAAGGAGGTTTTTGTTTAATCCTTCCTGTAAATTGCAGTATAGCTATAGACAAGGTGGACATAAACTAAGAATTTTTCTCTTTGGGGTCCAAAAATGTAAAGAAAGCCATTCTTTTACTGACTCAGGTCTAACTTCTAGGTTAGAAAAACGGCCAAAGAGCATGGGGCTCTGCTAATAGCAGTGAGTTGAAAGTCTGAGAAACAAGGTGGAGTTGGAAAAGGGAGCTGTGGAGAGGAAAAGAGGTCCTAGGGGACCTGAATCTGTCCCTGTATTTGGGGACAGGATCTATCATGGCCCTCCCAGGCCCTACTCTGGGACTATGAACAAACAGACTGGATCTGTACCAGCAGCTGCTTAGGGACCCCCCCCCCACACACAAAGGTATCAGGATGAGTCTGGCTCCAGGCACAGTAATTTTAGTTATTTCATTTTGAGAAAGGATTTCTTTGTGTAACCAAGGCTGTCCTCAAATTTGGAATCCTCCTGCTTCTGCTTCCTGAGTTCTGAGACTGCAGGCGTGGGCTGCCACATCTGTCCACCCTCTTGCAAACATTGGGCAGGAGTTGCTAGCCTGGGATACCCATACTTCTTATAAGAGCGCAGTGGGTTGGGAACCTGTGGTATCATAGGAGTAAACCCCATCCTTTCTCCAGCCCCTCCACACTGGCTAGAACATACACAGAGATTTTTGTCTTTTGGTGGTGGTGGGGTTTGGAGATATGCATCAGATACCAACACAGCCCTTCCACCTAAGAAAATAACCAGCAACAGGGAGGAACAGCAGTGCTGCCCGAGACCCATGGCACTTGCCAGGCCCCTCCTGACTAGCTTGCCTGATTGTTGTCACTATGCCACCTTGAACTCCATCTATGGGTTCTGCTACCCACTGGGAGGGATGGACAAAGTCTGTTTATCCTGAGGCTTGGCAGCAGGTGAAATAGCCTGAGAACAAAGGTGCATTCTGCCATCCTAGACCCAGTTGTCAGAGGAACACAGCCCCAAGGTGACAAAGCAGTCAATAGACAGAGAAGTACACACAAGTCAGGGGCAGTTCCCAAGTCTCCCTCTGTTTACTGGCAAAAGCATGCTTTCTGAAGGTTGACAGGAAATAAAGTCTCCCTGGAGCTGGTTGGAACACTGGTTTTGGAACCATGAGAGCAAATCTGAGTGCTGAGGGATTTAGTTAATACTCGAGCCATCTAGACAGAAAAGATGCCAATTTGACATCTTGGGGCCCATTGTTTTAGTTTAATGACTCCAGGGAGGGCACACGTGACTCATCCTGGCCGCCAGCAGTATCCTAGAGCATAACCATCCTGGCAGGAGTGAAGATAATCTAAAGAGACACCTGTAGTCTTCTCTCTGCAATAATGGGCCTGAAGAAATCGTAATTTTTTCCTAGGAGCTCCTGGGAGAAGGAAAATTTTGGGAAGCTGGTGCCAGCCAGAGGGCCGGTTTGCTTTCTGGAAAGAAATCTCACACAGTCTGGCAGCCAGAGAGACTGGAGTTCAGATGGTGATGATGGGCGGGACCACACCTTGACCAGGATTCCTTAGCTGTGTGGACCTCTTGTCTTCCATTTAAACCTGAGCCTCATGTCAGGACCCAGTGGTGGACTTCTGAGCTGTCACAGGCTCTGACCTGTACAACTCCAGTAGCTGGAGTAGAACAAAGCAAACTGCCCATTACTCCCTTGGCCAGGCCTGCCTAGACCCCAGAGGAAATAGTCTGTATTAAGTTCAGTTGCAAGATTAAGTCTGCTGCCCCATATTGGCTTAGTCAGTGTCCCTGTTTCCTTCCAATCCTCAGAAGTTCCCTATGAATGGGGAATGGGGCCCTATGTTCCTCTGAAAACTTGGCCTGCCTTGGGGCTATGAATGAAACCAGTGTCTTGACCCCAGGAAGGGTGGCACAAGGCTGGTGCCTCCTGAGGCACAGGCCCTCTGTGCAGGTTCTATCTGAGGGAGTCACACTTCCAGCTACCACATTTCCAGACTCCCAGGGACATAGCCAGCTGCAGAAGAAGGCAAAAGCAGCTAGGGTGGGCAGCAGCCCCATGTTAGGCTACTGAAGGGTCTTTGGAGCAGGTTGGCCCTCAGGACACAGGACTCCCTCGAGGCCCCTGAAGCACAGAGCCCAGTGGATCTGGGCCTGGTTCACGTAGGTGCTTCTAGTTTGTGGACTAAGGCCAAGAAGACATGTAAGAGCCAGCTCATGCCCAGGCCCTGCCCTTGCCTGTCCTCCCTGCTCCTTCAGCCTCAGGGCAGGAGACATCTGAGTTTACTCAGGCATAGCTACTAAGAGCTAAATCATGACTCTAGAGAGAAAGGTAGGATCACCATGGCAGAAAATCGTCCACTATCACACAGGTTATTTAGGGTGCTCAGGGTCCCTCCTTCCCCAACAGAAGCTTCCTATCTCAAGTCCCACACATCTTTGCCTCTTTCTGTTCCTGTACAGACACCACCCTGTGGGTAACTTAGCTTCTAGATAGGATAGAGTTAGAGGCCAGCCTGATCTACAAGAGCTAGTTCCAGGACAGCTAGGGCTGTTACCCATAGAAACCCTGTCTTAAAAAACAAACAAAATGCTGGGAATGGTTGTGTGTCCCCTGAAACACATTAAGCAACAGTAACCTACAATTATCTTACATCCCACCCTCCTCTTTCTTTCTACCGCCTCTCTCTCTTTCTCTCTCTGTTGTGTGATGTTTTTACTCTTTTGGCTTTTGGAGGGTCCCACCACCCAGCTCCCAAATAAATCACACAGAGGCTTATCATCAGTAGTGAATGCCCGACCTTAGCAAGGCTTGTTTCTTGCCAGATTTTCTTATCTTAAATTATCCCAACTATCTTTTGCCTCTGGGCTTTTATATTTCTCTATTTCTGTATACCTTACTTTACTTCTTTCTCCATGGCTTGCTGTGTAATTGGGAAGCTGGCCCCTGATGTCCTCCTCTCCTTCTTCTCTTGCCCCTTGTTCCTAATTTCTCCTTCGATTTATCCTGTCTGCCAACCCTGCATGTCCTTGCTCCTGCCTTGCTCTTGGCCACTCATCTCTTTATTAGGACCATCAGGTGTTTTAGACAGGCACAGTAACACAGCTTCAGAGTTAAACAAATGCAGCATAAACAAAAGTCACACACCTGAAAATAATATTCCCCAACATCTCTATCTCCCTCCCCGCTTCATGTTTTGAGACAGAGTCTCACTATATATCCCAGGCTGACCTTGATCCTTCCCCTCCTCAGTGCTATTCCAGGGGTGTGCTATCACGTCTGTGCTTTGCCTGAGTCTCCTCTTTCAGCAAGCATGATGTCTTCACCAGCCATTCATAGAGCCTGTGCCCACAGCTTGCTTTCTCTTAGAGTGAGATCAAACTCTGTTGCTCATAGAAACAACATTTTGTTTATCCATTTGAGCGTTGATGGAGATCAGGGTGCATTCATCTCTGGGCTAGTGAGAACAATGCAGCTATGAACACGGATGGATGGGTAATTTGTAATATTTATTCATTGTGAATGTGCAAGTGTCTGAGTCACCTGACTTGGATGCTGGCATCTGAACTGAGGTCCTCTGCAAGAGCAGTATGTGCTCTTGCATTGAGACATCTTCCAGCCTAACAGGTAAGTCTTTGAGACCCTGGTTTCAATTCTTTTGGTGTTTATCTAAAGTGGGAAAAGTTGCTTATATGGGAATTCTATACTATTATTATTATTCTTTGACACAGGGTCATTGTATCACAGGCTGGTCTGAGACTCATCATCTAACCAAGGATGACTCTGGTTTCTTCTTCCGTTTTCCGCCTCTGGGATTATAGTCATGCGCCACCACACCCAATTTCTTCTATTTTTACTTTTTTGAAGGACAGTAACACTCTTCTCATGGTAGCTGTGTCATTGCGCCTTCTCCTGAGGTTTGGGTTTTGTTTTGTTTGGAAACAGGGTTTCATGCTGTATCCCAGATTGGCTTAGAACTCATAGCAATCCTTCTGCCTCGGCTGCTTGGGTGCTGGGACATAGGCTGGATCTTAAGTGTCTCTTGAAAGGTATTTATTGAAGGCTTGGTTCCCAGCTTAAAGCTGCTGTGGGTTGGGTTGGGGGTTCTTGAAGGGGTGAGACCCACTGGAAGGAAGCTAGGTCTTTGGAAGGAGATTTGGGGGCCCTGGTCTCTTCCTCCTTCTCCACAAGGAAAGCTGCTTCACTGTAGCGCGCACGCTTTACCAGGATGCTCTGCCTCACCACAGGTCTTCAGAGCGACAGGAGGCAATGATTACAGGCCTGAACTTTGTCTCTTTATAAACTGCTTATGTCAGATGCTTGCAGTGGCAGCTGAAAATGAGTGACGTATTCTCACAGGCAATACACAGGAGTCCATCTTCCTCACATTCTCCTCAATACTTGTTTTGTTTCTATTTTGATTAGTTACCACCCAGACTCTGAATTACTGCCCCCTTTGGAGAGACCCATCCTACCCTACTCACTCCGGTTCTTGCTTCCTCTCCTTCTCTTTCCAGCTACCAGTGCCCTTTGCCTTTTGACTCCTACCATCCGAAAAAGCAACATGTGCACACACGAGTACGTGAGGAAGGAGTCACTAGGAGTGCCCAGAGGCCCCTGGGGACAGCATGGTGGGGCACCTACGGACTGGGAAGCTGGTAGTTACCCCGTTCACAAGCCTCAGGCAAACAAATTATCCAGAAGGACAGCAGCCAGGTTAAGCCAGATGTCCATGAAGGCTGTAGCCAATGAGTCTAACCTCCAACTCTAATGCAGGGAATAATTCCAGAACTGAAGGATAAGCTGGTTCTCAGTCTCAGATGCCCCAGGACCAGGCATGGCAAGGCCACCCAAGGACCAAAGACAGGCAGGGTGCTAGTGTGGGGGACTCAGAGGGGGCCGCGGGCTCACCCACTCTCCATGAGCCCTGCATCCTCCACAGTGCCACCCTTGACTGAGTATTCTCTTGCAGGGGTGACTTCACAGCCTTCTCCCAATCTCGCTTTCCATAGCAGTTAGATTGGACTCTAAGAGCATAGATAGAGCTGGAAGAGGGGGGTTATAGCTCTAATTCTCTGTATTTAGGAGGCAGGCGATCACTATGAGTTCAAAGCCAATGTGGGCTGTTCTGTGAGTTATAGACTAGACAAGCTTATATCCTGTGACTTTGCCTCAAAGAAAATAAAAACATAAATCATGGGCTTGCTATTTCCAGGGTCCTCAAAATATACTCAGCTCTTCAGAATACGCACAAGCTGACCCTAGGGGCAGCTCTAGCCTCTTAACCTCTCCTGAACTCCACCTACCCAATCTACAGGGCTCCTGTTCCCAGAACCGGCCATGCTCTTTGCTGAACAGGGCCGTCCCTTGTCTCCAGATTTGCCTCACATCCCATGACTCCTTCCTGCTGCATCTCCAGATCCAGTTATTCCATGAAGTTTATTTACCCAAAGTCACACATAAAACAAGTCAAGATTTAAATTTTGGCTTCTGACATCCAACATTAAGTAGGGTTGATGTTAACTCTCAACACAGCTGGTATGCCCCCCACAGGCATCTCAGGTCTGCAGCCGGGACCCACACCCTATCTGTCTGCACCCTAGGGCCAGACACATGTTTTTCATGACTGCTATGTGGTGCTGAGGGAAAGAGATAAAGAAGTAGGCGAGGCTGCTGTTAGCTGTCGCCCCCTCCCTTGGGAAGAACATAGTTTTTTGTTGTGTTGCTGTTGCTTTTACTCCCTCCCCCCACCCTAGAACAGAGGTAGCTTTGGGAGGTGGGAAAGCAGGAAATTCTAGCAGCCTGATCAACAGCAGGAAATCAGTCCTTGGGGAAGCTCTTTACAGAAAGAGTGTATGTCTTGACCTGATATCACCTGGTCATTATCAAGAAACACAATACATGTTTCTAATAACACAATATGTTAAGAGGCGAGAGCTTGCGAGTATTCTGTGCAGCAGGAAACACAGAAAGGTCCACATCCAAACCCTTCCCAGACTACATAGAGGTAGGTGGTCTCAGCTGGAGCCCCTGCCCACCAGCTGACACTTCCCACAGGAGTACGGGTCCCTCCATGAGTGTCCAAAGGCCAGCTTCGGTTTTTTACTCCTTGCTTTGCTTCCAACCATCGTCAAGGGACAGCAGCCTCCTTTTGGAGAAACTGGGGCCTCAACACAGAGGCCCTTCTCTGTTGCAAGCTCCTCAGTGTGTCCATACTTGAGCTCAACAGACTACCACATTCCTTCTCTCCTCTGTCTCTGACTGTGTATCAAGACGGAATGGGGTTGGGCCTGCCCAGGAAGACTTTGAGGCTCTTGAGAAACTCTATCTGTTGTGAAACTCAGAAGGGAAAAGGCAGTTGGTGACAACACTCTTTTCCATCCCCTCCATGCCACACAGAAATTCATCAGCTCTGAGCCTGTGCTGAAAATGAACTTATAATTCCACTCTGTTCCTGGGAGGTTTGAGACTGAGTGTGACTTTAACTCAGGCACTGCCAGGGACTGCTGGGTGGGGGCACTGATGCAATGGAGTGTCCATTCCTATTGTCTGTCTCCAGCAAAGCACTGCCACCTACCTCGGTCACGATGGTAGACAAGAAGACGTCCTTGCTGTACTCCCAGCCATCCAGGCATCTCTCCTGCTCCAGCTGCCCCAAGTCCACGTCCAGTCCCGGTTCCAGCCCCAGCGCAGAGAAGTTGGCGATGGTAGCCAGTCGGTAGCGGCGGCAGCTCTGAGGCACCTGTCGTCCGTCCTTAGTCTCCAACGGGATGCTGTGGTTGCGCCACGCGCTGCTCAGGTTCACGGTGTCAGGCACAAGGCAACGGTGCTCCGGTGACCCTGCCAGGAACAAGACTGACATCCCATTGAAGCCATTGGGGATGATGCTGGCGCTGAGTAGGAAGAAGATGAGGCGCTGGAAGAGGCCCCAGTCTCCTAGGAAGGCGGTCACCTCGTCGTAATCCCGCATGCTTCCAACCTTTCCTTCACAATTTGCGCGAGAGGGTAAGAGGGGATCTGGCGATTGAGGCTCCTGGCCGGGGGCCTTCCCGGTGTGGCTGCGTTCAAACGCGCTGCAGGTGCTGCAAATCTCCCAGGAGCTGGCGCGGAGCTGGGGAAAGTCCTCTGGACCACACCCCCTGTGCGGGCAAGGCACCTAGAGGCTGATGCGTTCACCGATAGGGGCGGTGCTCCCGGGTCGGCTCCGCCTTCAGCTCAGTTCCACTCAGCTAGGAATCTGCTGTGCAAGGTGCCTACAGCAAGTCCGGAGCTCCGATTTTCTCAGCCCCACGTGGGAGGGTGAGCAACAGGGAGGGGCCGCGTCCGGAGAGCAATGTCTCTAAAGAGTTGACCCTGGCTTCAATGTCCACGTCGTGCCAGGCCTAGCCCGGGGGTGGTGTCCGTTGCTCCACGGTGTCAGTCTGGAGTCTGAGCTCTGGCAGGCGGACCCCACACTTAATCAAATCCGTGCTCGCAGGAGACCTCTGTGGGTGACAGGAATGCCACCTCGTCACACACACCAGCGTGGGAGCTCACTTCTGTGCCTTCGCGCGACTCTAGCTCGTCACTGGACAGCGGGGGACCGGAGAAGTGTCCTTGGAACAGCAGGATCCTCACCTTGAAAAGAAGTAACTGTGGCCTGGGCTACGCGAAGTCGTGCTGAGTCAGAGATACGCCCTGGACTAAAAGGGCCGGGTCACAGGCCTCCGAGTTGTTCCTGTGTCCTCTTGAAGATTCCCTGGGGCCTCTATAGGAGATACCAGAGGGATGCAGGCCCACTAGGGAGCAATGGAGTCGTATTTTTCACCACGCCAGGGCTCTGGTGTTTGTCCTTTTGCACTCTCCAGGCACCCAGGGCTCTTTATTGCGGCAGGGTGCCAAAGCCTTTTGGAGAGAAAAGCCTTCTATTTGCAGAAAGGCCGGTTCCCTGTCCAGGAATCAAGGGAGTAAGGAAGCAAATGAGGACAAACTAGTGAGATTTGGCTCTCAAATCTGGCAGGGTGGCCAAAGGAGGGCCGAGACTGCCTTTTCCTCTCCCTGCTCAGTACCCACATCTCAGGCCCTGGGAACACCTTGTCCTAGACCAGGCTGGAACCTGTGGCCTGGGATCCATAGGGCTGGTGATATGACAGACTGAGGAGCCCATCACTTTGCACAAACCGGCTTGCTTCTCCAGACCCTCTATGAGAGACTGAAGGGAACTTCTGTTCTTGTTTTTGGGAGCCTCCAGTCTTACCCCTACTATTAGGCTGACTTCCCACCACTTGGAAGTTCAGTTTTCTTTCCTGTCGTTTAAGACTATGCTGCCTAATGTGCCAGGATAGCTCTGGTTTATGCCTTCTATTTTTATTTCATTTGTTTTTTCGAGACAGGGTCTCTGTATGTAGCCATGACTGTCCTAGAACTCTCTATGTAGACCAGGCTGGCCTCAGAGACCTGCCTGCCTCTGCCTCCCAAGCGCTGGGATTAAAGATGTATGTCTCCCTGTCTGTCTTCCACCTCAAACTACTAAAAAACCCAACCAGAGACAAGAACTTATATGAAGCAGTTTACTTTTGACTAATGATCTGTTGGGGAATACTGTTTTAAGGTGTGTGACTTTTGTTTATGCTGCATTTGTTTAACTCTGTGAAGTTGTGGTTCTGTGCCTGTCTAAAACACCTGATGGTCTACTAAAGAGATGAACGGCCAATAGTGAGGCAGGAGCAAGGATAGGCAGGGTTGGCAGGCAGAGAGTATAAATAGAAGGAGAAAGGAGACAAGGAGGAGCAATGAAGAACAGGGGAGGAAGATTTCAGGGGCCAGCTACCCAGCCATGGAGTAAGATATACAGAAGTTAAGGGTGGGAGGAGGAAGCCCAGAGGCAAAAGATAGCCGGGATAATTTAAGTTGAAAGCTGGCAAGAAGCAAGTCAAGCTATGGCAGGGCATTTATTAGTAATAATTAAGGCTCCATATGTTTTATTTGGGAGCTGGGTTGTGCCCCCCCAAAAGAGTCAAAAAAGCCAAAAGAGCAAAAAACAACCAACAACAAAATATTAAATGTTAGTTGACTAACATTAAAATACCAATACTATTAAAACATTTACGTGTACCCCAATGCCTGGTTGATGCAATTTGAGGCATCAGACATTGGCCAGGGCTTTGTTGGTGCTGGGCAAGCGCTCTACCAACCAAGTAGACACAGATCTTGCTAAGATGTCCAGGCAGCTATTAAACTCCTCTGGGCCTGAGGGATCTTCCCACTTCAGCCTTGTGCCCTGCTCAAATCATTGTAAGTCTATAATAGACCTCTTTCACATTCATTTCTGTTGTCGTGGGACAATACCCCAACAGGAAGCAACTTAGGAAAGAAAGGGGTTTATTTCAGCTTACAACTTCAGGTTAAAGTCTCTTATTGTGGAAAAGTCAGGGCAGAAACTTCTAACAGCTAGTCATAGCCACAGTCAAGAACCCAGAGAAATGAATGCATGCTCACTTGTGCTCAGCTTGACTTTCCCACTCTTACACGATTCAGGATACCCTGCCTAGGAAATGGTGGTGCCCACACTGGGGTGGGTCTTCCCACATACATTAATTTAAGATGATCCTCTATTGGCATGCTCATAGTTTAACCCAATGTAGACAATCCCTTACTGAGACTTTCTTCCCAAGCAGTTCTAGGTTATGTAAAATTGACAAAGCTAACCATCACAAGATCTTAGCCAGAGAAAGAACTGGAATAAAGTGTGGACAGATTTTTCTTTGGGCTTCCAGTTCACAAACAAAACAAAACAAAAATAATACAGAGACTTATTATTAATTATAAAAGTTCAGTCTATAGCTTAGGATTGTCCCGCGAACTCTTATAACTTTAATTAACCCATTTCTATTCATCTACGTGTTGCCACATAACTCATGGCTTTTACCTCTCCTGCATGTCTTATTCCCTCTGTGTCTGGCTGGCAACTCCACCTTTCTTATTCCCAGAGCTCTCTCTGTCCAGAAGTCCCTGCTATACTTTCTGCCTAGCTATTGGCCATTTAGTTTTTTTTTTTAATTAAACCAAACACAGTAACAAACTTTACACGGAGTAACCAAATAGCTTGCAACAATAAAGTCCCCACATTGCAGGAGGTATGAAGGATCTTGTACTCACAGATAAGCACTAGGGGAACCAGGAATGTTGCTAGCTAAAGCACAGAGTTGTCCCTTCAAAGGGAGGGATGCACAGCCTGTTATCTGCCCAGAAGGCTTGGGATGGACATAGTTAATAGCCTGATGATCTTTGCACCAGATCCTCCCCATATCTTTATCACGAGCTTGACTATCTACACAACCTATCTTTATGGGCAATGTCATATGTACTTTACAAAGAATTTTGATATAGTTGTGTCTTAAGCTTTATTGTGCACATAGAATGAGTTAATTATCACTAGGGAAATTTTCACTGAATTGTGCTGTGCTTAAATACTCCAACACTAGCTACTTAGTCATGCTGAACCAAACTACCTCCTTGTCTTCCATGGATTGTTAAACTGCTGGCTGTAGTGATCACAGAGACCCCTACACACATTATCAATAGTGTTAGGAAACAGTTGGAAATACATTTACTGGGTCTAGAGGTAAGAGTACTATAGATAGACTTTCCTTTTGGGGCCACCAGCTCACAAAAAATGGCATGGAGACTTACTATTAATTATGAAAGAGCAACCTTAGCTTGGGCTTATTTCTAATTAATTCTTGTAACTTAAATCAACCCATTACTATTAATTTACTTTTTGTCTTATGGCTTTATTACCTTATCTCCTTACTGTCCATCCTGCTTTCTCTGTGTCTCCTGGTGTCTACCTTCTTCTCCCCAGCATTCTTTCTGTCCAGGAATCCTGCCTAGCTATTGGCTGTTTGTTGTAGGAGGCCACTTGTTTGTTCCCCGATGCTCAGACCCAAAATAACCACACAGGAGCTGTATTAATTAAGTCACTGCTTGGCCCATAAGCTCTAGCTTCTTATTGACTAACTCTTACATCTTTATTTAACCCATCTATTAATCTGTGTATTGCCACATGGCTGTGACTTACCGGCAAGGTTCTGGCATGTCTGTTCCCAGTGGCAGCTACATGGCATCTCTTCAACTCTGCCTTCTTTCTCCTAGCATTCAGTTTAGTTTTCCTTGCCTAACTCTACACTACCCTATCACAGGCCAAGGCAGATTAACCAATGGTAGTTAGAGGGGAATCCCACATCTCCTCTAACTACCCTCCCCTCCCCTTTTCTGCTTAAATAAAAAGGAAGGTTTTAACTTAAACACAGAAAATTACAAATAACAAAACAGGTATTAAGCAAGAATTACAGTTACAATATTTATATCTACTTTATCTTTTATCATAACTAAGGAAAACTATAATTATAACTATTTATATTCAGCTCCATCAAAGACTCCAGAAGGATATAATATTACCTAAGTAAGAAGAAAGTGCATTGTAAGGAACTTCCAAAACTCTAGAATTGAGAGTGACATCTCATTGCCTGGACAGTCACCCAAATTTCTTCTGTACCATTAGAGCATCCATCTTCAGCCTACAGGCCCATAGTATCTGGCAGACTTTTCCATGAAGCAAGAGATTTCAAAGACAGTTCCATCTATATGGGCAGTTTGTCAGTCACTTTCTTCTGTGTCCTGCAGAATGTCTGGCAGGCTCTTTCATAAAGCAGGAGCCCTAAAGGATGGTCTTACCTTTAGGAAAGTTCAGAGGTCATTTTTGTGTGGGTCCTGCATGTCCAGTTCATACAGCATAACATCAAGCAGTCCAGGCAAGAGCAGTTTCTTGCCCAAATGGCTAATCAATGTCATAAGGAGTCTCTTGGATGCTCATCATCCTCTTGAAGTAGATTGGTGCTGCCAGGAGCAGATGTGTCTCATTGTCATAAAAAGTCCTAACTTCTTAAAACATTTTGAATGCTATATTCTGAAGGTCTCTGAAAGATTTGAAGGATACCTACCTAACTGAGACGTATCTCTATATATCTAGAAAACCTAAGTAACATGACTATAAGCTTGACTATTATAAATGATTATCTATTAACCTATATTTCTTAATTATACATTACATTTTTAATGAACTACACAATCACAATACCTTAATCAAGAACAGAAATATACATATAACAAGATTGAGTTAAAATTTGTATTAATAGACCAAGATACATATCAATGCAAAGTATTCATCTCTATGCTCTATTCTATCCCCCTTTAAATGTAAGCAAACATTTATAAACAATCATTTTGAGAATTTGGGTATAGTTCTCTCCAAACTGCTTTCTGCTTTTTGTTGGGTGAATAATTTTGGGGGGATGTTCATGGTGACCTTTTTGGGGGTGTAGGTCCATAAAACCACATTAGTCTGGAAGAAACCTATAGGTTCTCATCTTCTGTGGAAAAAAAAGTAGAACCTCTTTTCCAAAGCAACAAATCCTGAGACCCAAATTTTAAAGTCAAGATGCCTTTATGTTGGTTTATCTTAGCAGCCCATAAAATGAAATGTCTCTCTGCACTTAGCTCATTCACAGTCAAAAATGCAAATAAAACACAATAATATACATAATCCAGACTCTCTGTGTATAATCCATCTTTACATGGCTTATTTTTCTTACACTTTTACTTTCTCTGCAAGTTTATATTATCTTTACTCCTTTAATCTATTACTGTCTGTACTCTGTCTTTTTAAAGACTTGGTTTTATTTTTTTTAAAATGATTGCCTTCTTTTTATAACTATACTCTTTTCCTTCTCTCTCCCAAGCCTACATACATTTATCCAACATTGTGACCCATTTAGAGATCTTTTATGTCTGAATATGTTTGTCAGGGACCATCGCCCCAACATAGGATCTGGTGCTTTGCCCTAAGTGTGTTCTCGGTGGCGTGTGGAAGAATCAGACACTCCACACCATGATCGTTCAAGGGCAGCTCAGGACTCCTCGTCCTTCCAGCATGACCCGCGTTTATTCTCTACCCAAAAGCTCTGAATGCTCCCTCCACCCCAGAGGAATTCCCTATTCATATTCCTTTTCCAGGGTACATCCTCTCAGCCACACACCTGCATACCTTACCAGCTTTGGAGTCAGAAGCATCTCTTCCTGGGCAATCTACAAGTCAAGGAAGGCCGGAGCTAAGCCTTCCAAACTTTTGTCTTTCTAAGTTGTTAGCTTTCAGCTACCAAATTGAATCCAAGCAAAGCTGTCGCCAGCCTGTCTGAGGTAAATCAGAGCCCACAATCCACTCTCTTTTAATAATTTTAAAAATCCCTGTGCTTCTGCAACAGGACAGAATGACCATGCCTGTATTAGACAAAGTCATCTACCTTTACCCAAATTTTCCCGTCATCGGAAAACAAGCATCCTTGGCCTACAAACCTGTCTTAGGCATTTGGGAAAGAAGACACTTTAAATCCATCATTGACTGCTGGTCTCTGTAAAGAAAAGAGATTAGTGAAAAGAAATATACTATTAGGCTCTGTGTCTCAATAGCCAGACCTTTTTGTCAGGCACCATCATAATGCTTTATGAGTAAATATGCTCCCAAAGACTATAGTCTCCTGTGTTAAAGGAGAGTAGAATTGCCCAAGTTGAAAATGTTTTTCTCTGCTGGTTTAGAACACCACTCAGATCTAACATTCTCAGCATAAGCATTAACTCTCATACATTCACCAAGTCACACAACCTCTTTTCAGTAATTGTCAACAGTAACAAATCAAAATCATAACTTCTTTTCTCATAATTGGTCAATACCGAATCTCCCGTTATCTTTTTGTATACCATATTCTGTATTGTTGGTCAGTACTGACTCTCCAATTATGTTTTTCCATATCAAACCATTTTGTCGGTCAATACCGACCTTTTTCCAGATTTCTTTTTGGTCAATACCAACTCTTAGCATCATTGGTCAATACCCAAACTTTTTCTCAACATTTTAAGCATTGTACATATCAGGTAAGAGTATAATACCATTTGCTGTTATCATACACCATTTTTAGTCTCTGAGCAGCTGCTTAGCTCCTACGTCTGCACGCTCCTTAAGTAAAAGAGGGTTTTCAGTCATTCTTTATTACATGTCTTTCTTTCCCTAAGGGGAAAGCTTAAGTCTTAGTTCTTAGATTTAATTTTTTATTCAAAAATGAGTTCTGTGTTTGTTTCCTCTCAACATTGGAGCAAAACAGGTTCAAACCACTGCAAGTTCCAGACTCTGTAGAAGTCAGCTCAGCGGGATTCCTTTGTCCAAAGTCTCTGGAGGTTGAATGGCTCCCTGCAGTGTAGCTTCTCAGCATCTGTAGTTCTCTGTCTGTGGGGGCTGGGAATGCTGGGTCACCGGTTCCTGCTGTCCTTGTTCCATCCCTCCTGCTGGGCATTTGTCTGCTCTGCTGTTCTGCTGCTGGATACATCAAACCAACTGCTCTGGAAGTCATCTTGCTTGATTTTCATCCTGTGAAAAAATACAGACATGCCCTCAACCCCAAATTAATATGGGATCTGGCCCTTTCCAAATTCCAGTGCAAGGGTCTCTCTACCTTGCTTTGGCAAAGGTGGTCCTTGTTCCATCATGCCACAATCTGTCCGCAGCTGATCGCTCATGGACATCCATGTTTAGAAAGTTTAGCGTAAACAATGCATGATTTAAAGCATTGTGTGGCGTCTGAGGATACAACTCCCCTGTCTTTATTTTTTGGAGTTGTGTTTTTAAAGTTCTGTGTGCACACTCTACTATTCCTTGTCCTTGAGGATTATATGGATACCTGTCTTATGAACAATATTCCATTGGGCACAGAATCTTTGAAAAGCTCTATTAACATATCAGATGCATTATCTGTTTTTATTATTCTTGGGGTTCCCATGCAATGATTTATTACATGTTATGCGGCTTCCCCAGTTTGTGCTGTGGCCATCATGAATCCTGAATATGTATCAATTGTCATATGTACATATCTCAGCTTTCTAAAATCAGCAATATGGGTTACGTCCATCTGCCATATATGATTAGGAAGTAGTCTTCAGGGATTGACCCCCAAATGAGGCACTGGTAAATATTGTGGGCATTTTTCACATTGTTTAACAATTTGGCAAACAGCTTCTCTGGTCAAATTAATTTGCTTTCTTAAACTTAAGCTGTTTTGGTGGTGCAAAGCATGCGATTGCAGAGCATGTTCAATTTGTGATAAGCCAATTATTTTAGTAAGTTTGTCATCTAGAGCATTACCTTCAGCTAATGGACCAGGAAGACTTGAGTGTGCTCTGATATGTCCCACAAAACATGGTAACTTTCTACACTGTATGGCTTCCTGAATCTGTTGAAATAATACCTTAACTTGTTGATTGCTAGTTCCTAAATATGGCACTGTTTCAAGGATTTGCAATGCATAATCAATATACCTGCTGTCAGTATATAGATTAAAAGCCTTATTAGTAAAATTCTTAAACACCAGAGCTACAGCACGCAGCTTGACTATTTGAGCAGAAGCTGGTTCTGTCTGTTCAGTATGTCCTTTCCCGTTTACCACATAAGTAGCTTTCCCATTAGATGAACCATCTGTGAAAATCAACAATGCATCTTTTATAGGATTTTTTTGCTACTGTTTTAGGAAAAATGAATGAATGCATTTGAGTAAACTGTAGCAATCGGTCAGCTGGGAAAAGATTATTAATCTGACCTTCAAATTGAGCAAAAGCAATTGCCCAAGAATCACTATTTTGAAATAACCATTCAATCTG
>JAQHUG010000084.1:2938327-2982646 GCA_028555095.1 Dicrostonyx torquatus
GTTTTTTTGAGACAGGGTTTCTCTGTGGCTTTGGAACCTGTCCTGGTACTAGCTCTTGTAGACCAGGCTGGTCTTGAACTCACAGAGATCCGCCTGCCTCGGCCTCCCGAGTGCTGGGATTAAAGGCGTGTGCCACCACCGCCCGGCTTTGTTCTTTTGATGATGGAAGCTTATTCCAGGCCTTTTTGGCCACTGCACTGATCTGGACATAAGCTACCTCATCATATTCTAACTGCTGATTTACTTCTGTATAGAGTCCTTCACCTGCCAGCATCTCATATGAAATATGAATCTGTCTGACTCTGTTTCTCTCAGCTGTGGCTTGAGATTGCTCTGTAAATTCAGTTTTCCACAATAGATAATCTCCTTCTGATAGGCAAGCCTTGGCTATCTGCTTCCAGTCTGCTGGTGGTAAAGCCTCCACTGCTATATTTTCCACCAGTGTCTGAGTAAAGGATGCCGTTGCTCCGTATTGAGCACAAGCGGTTTTCAATTCTTTGAGTAACTTAAATGATATAGGCATATGTATTCTAATTAAATTTCCCTGTGCATCCCCCTGCTCCATAACTGGGAACAATTGAAATCCTTGCATTTCTTCTCCTCTGCTAACGGCTTCTCTGATACAAGCTTGTAGAGGCGATTCACTACTATCGTCATGCCTCTGCTTCATTTTTGGCATACTCTGAACTGAAGTCTGATCTAAACCTGCCATTGCTGTAGGAAAACTATTATTCTTCCGACAAGAATCCTGTATCTGCATAGTTCCTAGTCTGCGCGATAGCAAGGTTATCATCCTTCTCAAGCCTTTTATTTCTTTCTGAACCCTGTCCTTGTGTCTATGTCTCTCATCATTGTTATTTGTTAGTGAGAGAGATGAAGACTCTCTTTCTTGGTCTGAACCATTATCTTCTAGCCTGTTGAAATTATTCCATTCTGAAAAAGTATCTAGCAGCTCCTCAGATGGGGCAGATGTAACTATTTCCTGCTGGTCAGAGTTTACATCCAAACTTTCCTGTATTAGCATCCAGAAATAAGGCATATCTTCCGGAATGCTTTCTGGTCCATAATTACAATAATGTTGTTGGATTTTCATCCCTACTTCTTTCCATACAGCTGTATCTAATGTCCTGCACTTGGTAAAGCGAGGGTATATCTCCTCTATAATTCTAAAAATTCTTGGATCTGCTCTTCCTGTATCCTTTCTCCTCTTTCTTTCCTCAATCAATTGCATAGCCATACGATTGCTTTCTCCTTGACCCATATTTATAATTACAAATTACAAATTTTATTCCTGAAACTACAGTCTCGTTTTGTTATCTAAACACATAAAACTCATGTGTCCACTGGTTTTTTTTCTCACGAGTTCCTCCCATCTGGTCACTTCTTCCTTGTTTTTGGGGTACGCGGATCCACCTCGCTTTCTCCTCCGTCCGTCTGTTCCTCTGTCCAGCGTTTCTCCGGATTCAGCAGCCAGTCCTCGCGGTCTCCTCACGGTCTCCATCTGTGTTGGTCTCTCGGTTCCTCAACGTTGCTTCTTGAAGTTCCTCCACGTTGCCTCTTCGTCTTGAGTCATCCGCACCACGCTGTCTTTTTGTATTTCTTCTTTTTCTCCGTCTTTCTTGGGGTTCAGTCATTAGCACCACGTTGCTGGTGCCATTATGTCGGGGACCATTGCCCCAACATAGAATCTGGTGCTTTGCCCTAAGTGTGTTCTCGGTGGCGTGTGGAAGAATCAGACACTCCACACCATGATCGTTCAAGGGCAGCTCAGGACTCCTCGTCCTTCCAGCATGACCCGCGTTTATTCTCTACCCAAAAGCTCTGAATGCTCCCTCCACCCCAGAGGAATTCCCTATTCATATTCCTTTTCCAGGGCACATCCTCTCAGCCACACACCTGCATACCTTACCAGCTTTGGAGTCAGAAGCATCTCTTCCTGGGCAATCTACAAGTCAAGGAAGGCCGGAGCTAAGCCTTCCAAACTTTTGTCTTTCTAAGTTGTTAGCTTTCAGCTACCAAATTGAATCCAAGCAAAGCTGTCGCCAGCCTGTCTGAGGTAAATCAGAGTCTACAATGTTCTATTGCATATTTGTAATTCTTTTGTGACCAGGACAGCTTCTTAAGTGGTGGCATTGCTAGGGCAAACACAGCCCTGCCTGATTGCTCCACCCAGTCCAACATGGCAGGAGTCCATTCACTGCTCCGAGACTGCTGTGTTGGAGCCACACTCATCAGTTTAATTCTGAGAAGAAGTGTGCAGCACATAAACCCTTTTTATCTAAGTGCAATACATAGCCTAGAAATATCTCTGTGTATGGTGGCGGGAATCCACTATGCTCTCCTGCCTGTGTGCTCCTAGCACACCTGATCCTGCTGTCTGCCCAGGCCCAGGGAGGGCACTGAGAGTCAGGCATGGTCTCAGCTACTTTTCACCTAACCCCAAGTGGGCATACAAGAACATGGGCTCACAAACCCCATTCAAGTGCTCCATAATAGGACTTCCTGAAAGAGTCAGAGCCATTTGACCCAGGAAGCTGCCATTTCAAAGCTGCAAGTTATTTTTATTTTTGCTACCACTGAATGAGGAAGACCTCTCTTAAAGGAATCATGCCTCTGCTTGATTCTAGTAAACAGAGCCCACCCAAGGAAATGCCACTACCAAACAATGGTTCACTGTTCTTTTGTATCTAGGATTTATTTTTAAACTTTCTCAGATTTTACATGGATATAGTCGACTACGTTGGGCACCAATTTGTTGTTTTGAAACCACTGTTCAGCTTTTTATTAAACCAATCAGAGTGATACGCCTTCACAGTATACAAAATGATTATCCCACAACATTCCCCCCTTTCTGTGTAAATAAAAAGGAAAGGTTTTCACTCTAATATAGTAAAACTATATACAACAAGAACAATTATCAGGTATTGTCTAATTAGAAAGGAAAGATATTAATTTTAACAAATGAAACTATACAAAATAAAAAGAATTATCAGGTAATTCACAATGTCCAGTCTATTTTTATTTGGCAAATTAAGAGAAAATACACCTTTATCTAGTTTATCTTGATGAATCTGAAGTTTCATACCTAATTACTTTCTACCAAGACTAAGGAAAATGGTAACTATAACTATCTAGTTTTCAACCCTTTCAAAGACCCAAGAAGGATATAATATTACCTGAGTAAACAGGAAGTACAGAACAAGCAACTTTCAAAACTAGAAGAAATGACAAATAGCTTGCTGCCTCGACAGTCACCCAAGATTCCTCTGTAATGTTGGGGCATCCATCTTTGGTCTACAGGCCTAGAATATCTGACAGACTTTTCTGTAAAGCAGGTATTCTTGAATAACTGTCCAACCCTGTCTTGGCAAAGTTTGGCAATCACTTTCTTTTGTGTCTTATTTGTCCAATTTGAACAGCATACCTTTAGCATTTGAGGCAAGGATAGTTTCTTTGCCCAGTGGATAAATTTTGTCACAAAGAAAGCAAACACCATATGAAGGTTTTTTGATGCCCATCATCTTCTCTGAAGTAGATTGGTGCTTCCAGGAGCAGACATGTTTCATTGTCATGAAAAGCCTTATATTATTAACACAGTTTAGATACCATATTCTATATGTCTTTGAAGTGTTTAAAGGCCATCTAGCATTTAATATATATCTCTGTTTGACTTTGAAAGCATGCTAAACACGACTATAAGTTTGATTGTTATAGCTGACGAATTACTAGGCTGCATTTCTTTACTCTCCTAAATAGCTTTCAAAGACTAAAACTTTACATAACTTTTAAAATGAGCTGTATAGGTACAATACCTTAAACAAAAGAAGAAAATATATACAGTCTAACGAAAATAACTTTAAGTTTAATTTTAATTTAAATAACAGAAACCATACCAATGTAAAATATTTAAGACTAGTGGTTATTTAATAGTAGACTCAACAATCCAGCCTTATATCCCATCATTTCTATATATAATTTATAATATAAAAAACATATTAAAGTTTTATAATGTATACTTTTATTTATTTATATAACTTTAATAATGTAATTAATATATTTATCTCATAATTTCTGTATATAATTTATAATATAGAAATATATATATATATATATATAAAATGTAGAAATGATGGAATTGAAGAGAGAATTGTTGAGTCTACTTTTAAACAACCACTAGTCTTCAAGTATTTTACATTGTTATGGATTTTTGTGAGCCAGTAGCCCAAAGAAAAGCCCAACTACAGCATACCTTTTAAAAAATTTTTTGGAAGGAAAACACTGCTTATATGGGCCAAGTGGTAGGAAAATAAACCATGTAGTTCTCTATTGCTTGGGGCTTCATTCAAGACTAGGAGCCAACACTGGTTGTAGATATAAGGGATGGGATAATGTGAAGGAAATTGTTCTGGAATGAGAGGGTAGCACATAGGGAGATGCAGGGGCAGGCAGGCCAGACAATCACACATAAACAGGGAAGAATCAGGCCTAACAGACCAGAATGATTGCACACAAGAAGGCAAAGGATGAGATTTAAGTCAAAATTTCAACCTAACCTTTCAAAAAATTTCATTTTATTTGTGTGTGTGGCTGCATATATGTGCACATGTATATGGGTACCTGCAGAGACCAGAAGAAGGCGCTGGATCCCCTGAAACTGGAGTTATATTCAAGAGTAAGCTTCCTGACTCAGATTCTGGGGATCGAACACTGGTCCTTTGAAAGAGCAGCAAGTGTTCTTAACCACTGAGCCAGCTCTCCCCATAGCCTTTCCATTGACTCTGCCTATGGTACTTGACTGGTTTCCATTAAGCTCTCTCCACCTTGCTATAGTTTGAATCTTAAACATTTCCTACAGACTATGTGTCCCTTGGGTAGCTTTGTTGAAGGATGGTGGGACCTTTAAGGGATGAACCTTACAGAAGAACCTTAGGTGATTTATTGGAGGTATGCTCTCAAAAGGACCCCCCCTACTCCTTCCTGCTTCTCTTTTGCTCATTTGCTTCATATAAATGTGTGTGCTCTGTCACACACCCAAGTGGTGTAGGAGGGTCCTTCTGTATTTCTGTTGTTTTCATTGGTTAAATAAAGAGACTGCCTTGGCCTGTAGGATAGGGCAGCCCTTAGGTGGGCAGAGTAGACAGAACAGAAGGCTGGGAAGAAAGGAAGTGTGGCAGATGCCATAATTCTCCAGCCCAAGATGGACTTTGATTAGAATCTTCCCAGTAAGCCATGACCACGTGGTGATACACAGATTACTAGAATGGGTTAAATTAATATGTATAAGAGGTTAAAACTAATGGGCCACGCATTATTTAAATGAACACAGTTTATGTGTAATTATTTTGTGTGTAAGCTAGCCATGCAGCTCTGTGGCCGGGAGTCGGGCGCCAGAAAAATGGCCCTGCTCCTCGGCGGGGACACAGCTGCCCCTCATTACTACACCCAAGGAATGAGGCACTCCTTTGCTACAGGCCCCAACAATAGGCCAACCAATATGGACTTGAATCCTGCAAACAAGGAGCCTGAATAACCCTTTATCTTGGCAGATCATCTCAGATGTTTTGCTATAGTGATGGAAAGCTATCTGGAACATTCTCCATCCCCTAGACTTTGCAATTGCATTAGGACAGCTCAGAAACTTTCTTACTGGGACTCGTGTTTGTCTAAGAACTTCATTTATCCCCGAGTTCTCATAAGACCCCCAATCCTTCCTAGTTGGAGCTAATTAGTTGCTTTATGCCACTGTGACCAAATACCTCTCTGAAGTAGCTTATGGAAGGTTTGTTTTTGCCAGACAGTGGTGGCACATGCCTATAAGAGGCAGGTGGCTCTCTGAGTTCAAGGTCAGCCTAGTCTGCAGAGTAAATTCAAGGACAGCCAAGGCTAAACAGAGATACCCTGTCTTGAGAAACAGAGAGAGAGAGGGAGGGAGAGAGAGAGCGAGAGAGGTGTTTATTTTAATTTAGGAATCAGAACATACAGTCCATTGTAGCAGGAAGCCATGCAGTGGGAAGCAGAAAGCCAGACTGGAAGTGGAGATTGGGCTAACGACCTCAGAGGAACTTCCCCAGGGACGTACCTCCACTATGCCTTTTGCCTCAAGGTATTCAAAATCTTCCCCAAATACCCCCACCAGGGAACCATGTGTTCAAGCACATAAGCCTGAGAGGGACATTTTTCATGCAAATAGTAACAGAGCCGTGACTTGTTTCCTGCTCCAGTATGGACACCAGCTCCTACGCTTCTCCTCCACTCCCACCCCACCAGAGTTGCAGTGGTGAAAAAGCCACAGATTCCTCATGGGAAGTGACCGGGAGAAACCACTGTTGTGTACACTCTTGGCTTCATTGACGGGCTCTTCAAGAAAGATACTTGGCTTTGCCTTAAAGCAATATGTTCTGGGTCAGGGAACTGGCCTAGATTGGGGAGACTGACGAGTAAGAGCCACAGATAGACTCTGTGCCCTTGTTGCTGCTCCTGTCTACTGGCCACACTCTCCAGCATCTCACAAAGGTAGGTCTTATCTGCTTGGGTATGGTGGATCTTCCCTTCCAGGCAGTCATGTACTAGAGTGGTGGTTCTCAGACTTCCTAATTCAGTGGCCCTTAAAACGGTTCCTCACGTTGTGGTGACCCCCAACCATAAAGCTATTTTCATTGTTTCTTCATACCTATAATTTTGATACTATTATCATAATGTAAATATCTGTGTTTTCTGATGGTCTTAGGTAGATCCTGTGAAAAGGCCATTTGACCCTCAGGTCGAGACCCTCTCTCTGTACTAGAGGCTCTTGTGATCCAAGCAACAGGGGAGCAGGGTTGAGAGTCTGAGAAGTCATATGGAAAGAGTGATCTGTCACCTTTGACTGCTTTGCAGCCAGAGTTGGCCTTTTGTTCCTAGAACAATGTGGACCTGGAACCGGATCTACAATGTGGTACCAGATCTGTCAGTGCTCCATAGTTTCTGCCTCTTTAATGAAAAGGCAAGTTGTAGCAACTGTCCCCAAACAAGGTGGTCAACTCCATCACACAGAAACTAGTGGTTTAGAGAAATAAGCTACTAACCCTCTTAAGGGATCCAGCACTGTGCAATACACCAGTAGCCATCTCTTGCTCATGAACATATCCATCAAGTGGCTTATTTATATCTGGTAGACTGAATGTGGGGTCACTCAGTAGTGACCTCTTGAGTTTATTAAAGGCTCAATTAATTACATGGCTCTCATCAACCCGTAAGCTCCTGTCCTTGGCTTCTGTAAGCTGAAATAAACACTTTCCTCTCCAAGTTATTTTTTGGGTCATGGAACTTATCACAGTTACAGAAATCAGACTAAACAAGTATTTCCCCATTTCTTTAGATACTTTCGTTTTCTCACTGGAGGCTTTGGAGGCCTTTTCAGCCAATCAGTTTAGACTGTTACTATGTCTAAACTGGCTTTCACTCTGCAGTTTGTCTACATATGGTAATAAGGTTCATCTTCCAGACTTAATTGTCTTCAGTTCTTGCTCAAGATTTCTCAGAAATGTGTAGGGAGAATTCCTTTTGAAATGTATCTTTTATTTTTTGAGAATGTCATACGTGTTACAATGTATTTTAACCATATCTACTCTCCTACCCTCTTCCAACTCCTCCCAGGCTTCTCACCATATCCCCCTCCCAACCTTATGTCTTTCTTTTTTCTTTCTAATAACTCACTGAGTCCAGGTCATGCTATCCCTATGCTTCTGGAGCCGTCCATTGGAAGCATGGGTAACCTACCAGCAGCCACATTCCTGAAGAAAACTCACCTTCCCTCCCCTAGTACCCATCAAATGCTTGTAGCTCCCCCAGTTCGGGGTAGGGCTTTGTGAGTCCCTCCCCCATCTGTGCTGGGATGTTAACTGGCTTGATCTAGTACAGGTCATGCACAGGCAATCACAGTTCATGAGCGCAGCGATCTTCTCATTTCCAGAAGACGCCGTTCTGCAACTGTCCTCCTTCAACACCTGGCTCTCACAACCTTTCTGCTCTCTCCTCCTCCATGTTCCTTGAGCCTGGTCAGAGGGAGTATGATGTGTCCTTCATGGGGTGAATTTGAATCCCTGTGGGAAAACAGTGCTGCAGTGTCTCAGATCCTTCCACCTGAAGGCAAATAACTCAGTCCAGTGGGATACAGGGGCCCCTTAAATCCAGGACAGCATTGTACTTATTTCCCCAGGACGATTTGCCAATAAAGCATAGGGATTAGAAAAAATAGGATGAATATTTTATATAATTTCATTTATGACTCACAGACCCTACATTCTCCAATCCCTAGTTTCTTAGCCAGTTAGATGGAACTAGGAAAGCCTGAAGAAGCATATTGAGCCTCACTTTAAAGATTTATTTGTTTTTATTTTATTTGTGTGAGTGTTTAGATCGCATGTATGTATGTGTAGCATGTGCATGCCTGGTGTCCATGGTGATCAGAAGAGGGCATCAGACTCTCTAGAATTGGGGTTACAGACGCTTGTGAGCTGCCATGTGGGTACTGGGAACCAAACCTAGGTCCTCTGTAAGAGCAACCAGCGCTCTTTGGTTTGGTTGGTTGGTTTTGCTTGTTTGTTTGTTTGGTTTTTTTGAGACAGGGTTTCTCTATGTAACAGCTCTGGCTGTCTTGGGACTCACTTTGTGGACCAGGCTGGCCTTGAATTCACAGACATTCTCCTGCCTCTGCCTCCTGAGTGCTGGGATTAAAGGCGTGCACCATCACTGTGAGTTGTGGGCTCAGGTTTTAAGAAGTGTTTAGTTGTTAGCATGTTCCTTTTGTGCTGATAGTTTGCCCCGCTCACCCTTGTCCTCAGGTTTTACATGACTTGAGTCTAACATGAGTTACGTGAGGTAAGCTTCAGGAATGATGGTGGTTCATGGAGAAACACCACAAGCTCCACAGTATGAATCCTGGAGAAGATCCTGAGTTGCCCCTGGTTTGGTTCATACCCCTCTTGTGGTTTTTTTTGTCTTGTTTTGTTTTTGTTTTTTTATTTGTCAGTTTGACACAAACTAGAGTCACCAGGGAAGAAGGAGCTTCAGTTGAGGAAATGCCTCCATCTGATAGGCCTGCAGATGTGGGGGTGGCATTCCCTTCATTAGTGATTCATAGGCCTGCAGATGTGGGGGTGGCATTCCCTTCATTAGTGATTGATGTGGGAGGGTCCAGACTGCTGTGAACAATGCCACCCTGGACAGGCGGTCCTGGGTCATATAAGAAAGCAGACTGAGCAAGGCGTGGGGAGCAAGCCAGTAAGCAGCACTCCTCCATGGTCCTGCTTTAGTTCCTGCCCTGTTTGAGTTATTACTTTGACTTCTCTCAATGATAGACTGTGATCTGGATGTATAAACCCTTTTCTCCTTAAATTTCTTTTGATTATGGTATTTATCATAGTTACAGAAACCCAGTTAGGACACCCCACTAAGAGGGGAAAGAACAAACAGCCAGAAATGAGTGATTAAAGAGCCCATGCTGGGACTGGTGAGAAGGGAGGAGGCGTCCGCTAACAAGTTCGGCAATCTGAGTTCAAGCCTTCGGGCTCGCATAGTGGAAGGAGAGACTCCCATAAGCTGTCCTTCGACCTTCACATTTGTGCCATGGATGCCCCTTCCCAAATAAATACACAAAAAAATTTTGTTTGTTTTGCTTTTCGAGACAAAGTTTTTTGTTTTATATTATTTTTTTTCTAGACCAAGCTGGCCTCGAACTCACAGAGATTTGTCTGCCTCTGTCTTCCAAGTGCTAGGATTAGAGGTGCGAGCTACCACTGCCTGGCTATAAACAAAAATGTCATAAATTTTTATTTTTAAAAACGGAACCCATGTTGTGAGTGAGAAGCTTGAGAAAAAGTTTAGTTTTTCCTCTTCCCAACCCCTGTCACATTTCTTCTTGGGTGTGGTACCTTATTTAGTGACCAACCTGCGTTGTCAGTAAGATCTCAGCTTCCCTGCCAGTTGTTTCCTAGGTAACCCAGGACTCATTGGTGCACACCTGGATGGTCCTAATGGAGTCAGGCTGAGAACCCCTTGACCCTGTTAGTCTTTATCTTTTCAAGAGAGAACTGAAATGAGTTGATTTGGTCCCCTACCCTTCCTCCCAAGAGCAGTTGGGCAGTCCCCTGGCCAGTGTCCCTCCTGCTTGCAGAATGTTCACTGCTTCCGTCCCAGCTTTAGTGGGTAGCAGGTTTCAGGGTGGAAGCCATGGACTCTGGCTGGAGATGGCTCCTTTCTTCCTCCTGGGTTACAGAGGGACCTACAGGGCAACTGCCAGTGGGAAGATTGCTTTAAACCCCTCTTTTCTGTCTCCTGTTCAGCCACATTTCTGTTGTTGAAAACCGTACGGGCAGTCTCTACCTGTTGAGAAAGATTAGTCTTTGAACTATAAACAATTGCTGTAATTTCCTCTCTATGTGTGAAGTTCTTTAGATACGAAGTAGTTTCTCAATATTACCTGGCTGCTTTTCCCTCTAGAATTCCAGAGGGTGAAAGGATAGTATATTCCTATGTATGTGTGTGCATGTGTGCATATGGTGTGTTTGGTGTATGTGTATGTGTTGAGTGTGCAGGTGCCTATGCATATGTGCATGTGGACGACAGAGGAAGAGATCTGGGGTCCTACACTATCACTCTCCACTTTGCTTTTGGAGACAGGGTCTCTCACTAAACTTGGAATCAGTCTGGTGACCAGTAAGCCCCAGAGATCCTCCTGACTCCCTATTCAATATGGTATATCAGGGGGAATGAATATTACAGGCATGAGCACAGAGCCAAACGTGGCTTAAAAGAACAATTCTGGCTACTGAGATCTGAGAGTGCCCTTACCGCTGGGTCATCTCACTATTCTCACAAGAGGCATGTTTTTGAAGACATCCCCTTGCCCTCTACATGAATGCTAAAGGAAGCTCAGCTGACATCTGCTGACTCCCTTCCATGTATTCAATCAGCTGCAGGTTTATTAGCTTGCAGCGGTTCTTGCAATCCATCAGGGACTGTATTGGTGACTTCTCTCTTTGCTGCTACAGGACACCTGACAAAAGCAGCTTGAGGAAATAAGGGGTGAGTTTAGCTTACAGTTTTGGGGATATGGCCCATTGAAGTGGGGAGAGCATGGGGCAGGGATATGAAGTTACAGTTTTGAACTGACTAACATGGGTTCTGGAGCCAAACTCAGGTCCTCTAGAAGAGCACTGCAAACTCTAGAGTTCCCCTCCCATTTCTTTTTGTATTTAGACTGTGATTTCCAGATCATGGGATGATACTATTCACAGAGTGTGTCTTCCCCCACCCAGTTATACCTCTCTGGAATCTCTCTGAAAGACACACCCAGAGGTGTATCTTCTAGGTGACTCCAGATCCAGTCCAGACTGGCTGCCTCAAAGCACACACACCCCTAAAATGTTCTAAACTGGCCCACCCTCCCCAGTGTTAGCTCCCAAGTGGAGGAATCCCTGGTGTCGCCTCTTCACTAGGTCTCTGAACTGTGTTGCCAGGCTGATCAGCATGCTGCTTACCATAGCCTCTGTCAATACAGCTAACTCTTCTTCTCCCATCAGAAGAGTTGGAAAGACCGTTTGAATCTGCTCACGTGGAAGTGTGAGTTATAAAGATTGCCCTCATACCAGAAATAAATCCTCTGGGATCTGCACTCAGACCTTGCGTGTCTTCCCAAGTTATGCAAGTGTTTTCCCAATGAAAAGCATACTAGACTGCCCTCTCCATTTGGAACTTGGCGATGGCTTAGAATTGGTCCCATAGTATGTGACTTTCTCAGGAAGAGGGGCTCCGTAGATTTAGGGGAGAGTGTTGGTACAGCTTTTCTGGGAAAAGATCTTGGGGTGGCAGAGGCAAAGGTTGTTCTTTTACTTGGCAGAAACCCAAAAGCAGTGCAGGCAGGTCACATCTCTCCTGACCCAGGAGGGTAGAGGGAGTCATTCTCAAGAGGACCTTCAAACACTGTGTGGGTGTTTCCCTTTTTAATCAAAGGTTTGTCTTTTTTGTTTTGTTTTGCTTTGTTTTTGAAACAGGGTTTCTCTGTGTAGCTTTGGAGCCTCTCCTGGCACTCACTGTGTAGACCAGACTGCCCTTGAACTCACAGAGATCCGCCTGCCTCTGCCACCCGAGTGCTGGGATTAAAGGTGTGTGCCACCACTGCCCAGCCGATTGTCATTTCTCTTGAAGATGCTTATTCTGAGATGAGCCATAAATACACATAGGGAATTCCACCCCATTTCCTTGAGCAATAATTTTGTTTGCAAGATAATATTATCATTTGAAGACCTGTTTTTAGACCTTTAGTCCTGATCATCTATTTTTAGTAGCCTAAGTAATGAAGAAACCCATCCTAGTGGGCTCTCTTCTGGTTAGATATCTGCTGCCCATCTTAGCTATTTAATGGGAAAAAGAGAAACTGAGAGAGGAAATCGCGTGCACACACACACACATACACACACACACACACACGAGGGGGGGAGGGGGGGAGAGAGAGAGGGAGAGACTGGGGTTGGAGAGATGGCTCAGAAGTACTTGGTTGCTCTTCTAGAAGACCTGGGTTCAATTCCCAGCACCCACATGGCAGCTCACAACTGTCTGTAACTTCAGTTCCAGGGGATCTGATATTCTCACACAGACATACATGCAAGCAAAACACCAATTTATAAAATAATAGTAACAAAAAAGTAAAACTATACTTAGTTTGCAACAAAAATTGTGAACAGGCATACTCATGGGCTTGTTCAACTTGCATCATAAAGACGCAAAACTCACACAGCACATGATGCCAGCCAGTAGCCAGTGGTCGGCATACTCTTGTGAGACACCTTGGTGGTCGTGTGTTTTAGCATCCCTCTTGCTGCTTGTGTTGCAATTTCTCTGCTTAGTGGAGGCTGTCAGTGAAGCACAAAGAATATTCTTGGACTTCTTTCCATAAAAGCTTTAAGCTGCAGCCAAAGAAAAGATACTTTGAAAGTGCATTAGCATGGTATGTATGTGTGTGTATATATGTATGTGTGTGTGTGTGTGTGTGCGTGTGTCTGTGTGTGCCTGCCTTACTTAACCACTGGCACTCTGCCTGTTGATTAACTGTCCCATCCAGCCTCTGATATTGTAGGAGAGCCAGGGCTGAGATGGGCTCCGAGCAGAAATCTCTCCATGGGAGATATGGCAGGCTCTGGCTGTCAGTTAGAGGGGGTGCAATGCCAAGCTGACTCTCAGCAGCTCCAGGGACCACTAGGGAACTAGGACAAACCATTTTACCGACTATCATGACCTCACCCTGGGAACCCATCAGACAGCTCATCAAATGGGGCTCATTCATTTCTGAATCACTGATCAGATGCCGTGGGCACCAGCCTTGTCCTCACTCAGGGGTGCCATAACTTGGATCTTAAATGTCCCCTGAAGATTTACATCTTCAAGTCTTGGTCTCCAGCCCTGACTCTATTAGGAAATAGAGAAACCTTCAGGAGGTGGGCCTAGCAGAAGGAAGCTAGGTCATTGAACACACACTTTTGAAGGGGATCCAGGGGCTCTGTTTCTCTGCTTTTTCCTGGACACCATAAGGTGAACAGACCTCCTCCATCATTCAGCTATGATCTATTATGCTGCCACAGGCCCAGCACAATGGATAGAAACTAGGAACCAAAAGGAAGCTTCCCCACGTTTAAGTTTATAGCTCCAGTATTTTGTCATGGCGACTGAAAGCTGGCTTTGCCTCGGGCCCAGCTACCATTGTTGTGTGTTCCAAGCAGGTTGGGGGTTCAGGTCTGTGTTGAGTCAGTGAGTGAGCCTGTGCTCTGGGCTATATCTTGCTAATCGGAGACAGATCATGCCCGTCTGAAGCAGCCTGGTCATCCCCTCCAGGCTGTTGGTGGAGCAAGCAGCACTTTTCAGGAGGAAACACACATCTGCCCCAGTTTTCCTTCTGTTGAGATTAGTTAAAGAGTGTGGGACCCGGCCAGGCCATCAGCCATTCTGAGTTCATGCGCAAGACAGGGATCATCTCATTTCCTTGCAGGTTGATGCAGGGAATAAAGAAAGATAAGAACAGTTAAACAGGGCTGGCAGGAAGGCCTGGGACATATCAGCCTCATTAAAATTATCATTCAGTGTAATTCCTTCCTCTGAGTCTGTGGCTGGGCACTGGCTTCCCATGTGCCTGCAGGTGAGACACACTCCAGAAAGCAGGAGAGTGTCTGTCTGTCCATCCACTGCTGTTTCTGACATAAACAAGCTGGTGCTTGGATTGAATACCTCTGAGTCTCCGTCTCTGAGTGACTGGGGAGAGAGACATACTCAGACCTGGCTAGTAGGGTTTTTTAGTGTACATGACTGAGAACAATCCTGGGCCCTGCAGGAACCATGGAGGCCTCAGCCTTACAGTCCCAAATGGGTCCAGGTCAGATACCAGTCAGATGAGGTCTGATTTCTTTGGGGATCCAGACATAACTCCACAGTGACAAAGGACATAGAACAGTTCTCACCTAATACAGCACCTCTTGAATACCCTTAAACATTTATACGGACTCTGCCTCCATTGAGTAATTCAGAGGGAGCTGAGTGTGGTGGTACAAGGCTGCAACCCCAGCACTGGAGGATCAGGAGTTCAAGGTCAATCAGCTTTGGCCATACAGCAGGTCTTGTGAAGGCCAGCTTGACAGGGTCCTTGGTTACAGAACGTTAGCATGTAGAAGTATTTTGGCCCTTCCTACCCACTCTTGTTGTTGTTGTTCTCAGGGAGTAAGGTGAGGGATAATAAAGCTTGTCTGTCATTCAGAGAAGCAGAAGGCAAGGTTAGGTTTCAAATTCCAGAGATCAAGGAAGCATGGGAGCATCTGTTAGGGAATTGAATGGTGAGTTCTAGGCATATGAGCAGGGGGTAGGAGGGCTGACCTCACAGGGCCTTGAGAGCAGGGGCCGGTGTTTTAGACTTTGTCTGTGAGCGGTGAGGAGCCGTGGAAGACTTAACAGACAAGTAGCACAGCACGGTGGCCTTCAAACCTCTCTGTTCTCACGTGGGGACATGCCTGAGGACTGCACACGGGGAGGCCATGCTCTCACAAAGCCTGGGCAGGACATGTAGAGGAGGATCTCAACAGGGGCAGCGTTAGAGGTGGAGGAAAGCAGCCTAGTTAGGAATTAGTCAGGGATGGACGCAGTCATGCTTCCTGCATCCACCTTTGCCCCTTACAGTAATCTCCCACTGCAGCCAGAGCCATCCTGGTTGAACCGTAAGTCCAGATTATGCCAGCTCTCTGGCTTCCCGTCTCAGGGTACAAGCCAAAATCCTTGCCAAGGTCTACAAGATGAGCACAGTTATGTTATCCACCCCCACATCGCCCTGACCTAACCTGCTATTCAGCCACTGTTCTTAGAACACAGGAGCACAGCTTCATCCTTAGCCCTACTGAAGGCCTTTGCATTTTCTTCTCCTTCTGCCTGTCTAGCCGACAGACGCTCATCACCCCCGCAGGGCCCTGCTTGTGTCACCTGCTCTGTGAGGGCTTTTCAGACCCCTTGTATAAAGCTAATTACATAGTTTTTCACTGAGCAGCCTCATTTCCTCCACACTACTGTTTACAGTTTGTGCTTTTGTGTAGGCGAAAGCATCTCACATAGCCCAGGTTGGCCTAGAACTTGCTATGTAGTCAAGGATGGCCTTGAGCTTCTGCTTCTTCTACCACTTCCTCCCCAGTTCTGGGATTACAGGTGTGTACCACCACTCCCATATTATGCAATGCCGATAATTGAACCTGGGACTTTGTACATGCTGGGCAAGCACCCTACTGGAGGAACTACTACTCCTCCGGTACCAGTTTCTGTCCATGTTCTGTTTGTTCAAAATGGTTTCCTAATGTGCCTGGCACATAGAAGGTTTTTGGTCAATATTTAGTTAATGCATGAACTGAGGCTGGGGGTGCAGGATTTGGGTGATTGTTCTTCAGGACTTACTTCCCACTGAAAGCTTATAGAATTCAGAGAGAAGATGAAGACAGCAGAAGGAAAAGGTGCATGTGTGTGCGCGCACGCATGTGTATGAATGTAAAAGCACACATGTAAGTGCAAGAGTTGATGCTGACCCCAGAGCTCCCACACCCCCTGGGGTCTAGGCAGGACAGAGATAGCTCTAGACTTGGAACAAGGATAAAACAGGTAGTGCTGGAAGCATGAGAATAAAAGGAACGTGGTGCATTCCATGGGGACAGAGCTACTGACTTTCTGGGGGTGGGAAGGGGTTCTCGGGAGAAAAGACCTCTATGCCAGTGCTCTCTCTCTAGATCCAGGGAGCTCCCCAGTCATGGTTCAGAGATGTTTGTTTTCCAGGGCACAGCACACCTACTCACCAACTACTGGAAATGAACAAGAACACCTCTGAGATGTTTGTTAAGGGAGAATGAGGTGGAAGGATTAACTGTTAAACTCTAACACAGTCGTAATTGAAGCCACATGATGTCACGGGAACAGCAAATAGATCAGTTGCAGGGCTTCTTACAAGAGTTTGGAAGGGGGTTGGGGAGAAGGCTCATTTGGTGAAATGGGCCTGAGTTCAGAAGCCCGGAACCCATGTAAAATGCTCTGTATGGTGGCATATACCTATATGCTAGGGAAGCTTACCTATGGCTGCAATGCTGGGGAGGACGAGACAGGAGGAGCCTGGAGCTTACCTGCAGCCTAGTCTAACTGAACTGGTGAGAGACCTTGTCTCAGAAATTAGATGGGAAAGTAAAAGAGGAAGACACCCAACATTGGCCTCTAGTCTCTATACACCTGTGCACACACAGGGGAAAAATAATATCACACACACACACACACACACACAGTGGGGTATGGAAAATTCCTACCAATCACTGATAAGTGATTAACCCATGGAAAATGGACAAAAAGTTTAAGATAATTTCTATGAGAAGTATTCTTAGGGAGTGAGGGGAGGGACACCGTGTTCCCTGCTGTTACTTCAGCCCTGGACGTGCAGCAAGCTCGCAGTGAATGACAGCTGAAGGCACATCACTAACATCATTAGTCATCAGAGCAAGGAAAAAGGAAAACTCCTCCGTGCTGTGCTTTATTTACCATATAGGAACAGTGCAGGCAGCATTGGAGAGTGTGAGGAAGGGGTCCTGTTGCACGCAGATGGGTAGAATGGGAACTGACAACAGCTTTCCGCAGCCTGCAGTATCACAGAACACACACCATAAGTGGACATTATTTGGGCTCTTTAAACAAATGATCATGGTAGTTTCTCACCCAGAGCAAACAGGGAGGTGGGCCCAGAGGTTTAGGATCCAGGACAGCTGTGGGCTTGGGATGCACATTGTATTGGTAAATTACTGTGTGCTCTTTGAGTTCATTGAGAAGCTGACTCTGGAATCAGGTTACTCTCCTTGCCAATTTCGGACCCAAGCATGTTTCTCTCAGAGTGCCTCCTCCTCCTCTGTTGCGCACTGGCGTTTGGGTTGCATGGATGTCTGTGTGAGAGAATCGGAGCCACTGGAACTTGAGTTACAGACAGTTGTGAGCTGCTATGTAGGGGCTGGGAATTGAACCTAGGTCCTCTGGAAGAGTAGCCAATGTTCTTAACTGCTGAGTCGTTTCTCCAGCCCCCTCAAAGTGCCTTCTAAGGCTCCTTTCTATGGATGGACTTTCCTTCTAGCTCTGACAGGGTGGTAAGAACAGCAAAACAGCCTAAGAGGAAGAACACAGCGCCTCTGAGAACGGCTACAAGTGTGTCTCCACCAGGCATTACTACAGCTTATCCCTTGATATGAAAGTACCTCCGATGGAGGAGCTGAAGCTCAGCTACAGAAAGTTCACTCAGAAACTTCAGCTACTGCCTCGGTTTCCCCAGCCAGTTTCTGATGGATGCTGTGGCCGTCCATTTGATGATGTCATCATCCCTATCTGTTGTCATTTGTCCTTTCATCCAAGGGAACTCTCTTTATTAGAAACGCCAGCTGACTGCCTTAAAGGGGCTCCCCCCAGTCAATTCTTGCTGGGGGTGTTTTGAGTGCTGTTGATTCTGCTCTGCTTCTAACCATCCATCCGCCATTTATTCTTTTACTTTGCCTTACTACATTTTTAATGAACTCACTCATTCAAAACCGAAAATAAGGCTTTTGTAGATCATTCTCCAGATTGTACAAAACACAGCCATCAATAGTCACTCCTCAACTCTGTAAATTTCATAAAGATGAGAATCTGAATAGGTTTATGTAACCAAGAGGCATAAGACAGACCCCACTTTGAGTGAACTGGGGGGCATCCGAGGAGTATAGTATTTCTATTAATGCTGGACCAAGCATCTTAGAGAGAAAGGACGTGTTCGTCTTTTCCCTGGCATGTGTTCTTTGTAAATCTCATGATGGAGAAATCAAGCACTCCCCCTAGTGGAGGGATGAAGATAGAAGAGGGGGAAATGGTGGTGAGTTTGTGTGGACAGACAGGATGGAAGAACCTGGGAAGAGAGAGAACCAGGAAGTGAATACCACTCATGGAGGTCACTAGGGGCCACCTCTGACCACTCAAACAGACATCAGGCATACCAGGGCCTTCAGAATATTTCCTGACTCTGTGGTGACTCTTGCCTCCCGCATCTCTTGGGTCTCAGCTATCATCTTTCCTAACCCAGGTCAAATTCCTTGTTACGCAGCAGCACCTGACTTGAGTATTAACAAAGCTACCCCTTATGACAGTCTGCCATCCAAACTAGGCTGCAGGAACAACACGAGACCTGTCTGGCTCGTCACTGAACTTCGTGTCTAGAACAGGCCTGGCACCTGAATTGATCTTACGACACACTGGAGCCTTGGCCTGTATTGGAGGTTGGCAGACCAGCAAGCAGAGGGACTTTATTAGAGGCCAGGAGGACATATATTTACACAGGCCATTGGGGAACATTAAATGAAGCAGGCGAGGCAAGATTTCCCAGCTCAGACGAGTTCCACTTTGGCATTGGGGTACACGGCCACCACATCATATCCCTCTGGGGGCTTGACTCGTGCCTTGGCATGGTTCTCGCAGTACAGCCGTTCATCTAGGAAGAAGTACCCACGCTGCTTGAGATTCAGGCCACAGTCGCTACACATGAAGCACTCAGGATGGTAGAGTTTGTCCCTTGCCTTGACGATGGTTCCCCTGTGGTGGGGAAAAGAGGGACAGGTGACGGACGAATTCTAGGACAAACCTCCATCTGGGGCCCTGGAGAGCAGAGGTGGGGCTGTGGTGGTGCAGGTGGGCAGCAGGGTGGGCAGCAGGGTAGGTACTCACACGATCCCGTGGCCGCAGCGCGTGCACTCTGGTAGCCCCTGCAAGCCACTTAGCGGAGCACCCAGCTTGCTGGCTGCTGGCTTGAGGTTCCTGGGACCACCAGACCCAGGCCGCTCCCCTGAAATCCAGAGGGCAGGTGGTATGAATGGGGAAGGTGAGATTAAAAACCCCATTTCTGCAGGATGCTACTTCTGGGCCCTGGTCAGAAGCCTAGAGGGGAAGTGCTTGGTTGGTATGAGGTAAGGGGGAGCCACGTGGTGGTGGAGTGGAAATCAGAGGGTGAAGGCTTGGTGAAGGCACAAACGTGGTGGAGTTGAAGAGGGGCAGATGGCTGGAATGTGTGGAATGGTTGGGGATTGGAGGAGTGGAGGGTGAGCTGGGGCCCTGTGGAGAGAAGGGAGGCAGGTGAGAGAAGGTGTTGGGAGCCTTACCACCTTCACCAGCCTCTAGCATCCCTTGTAAGTAGCGGAAAGATCCAGACTGCTTGGGTTCTGAGGCCGCTGGCTCTGCTGGTTCCCTTAACATCTTGTAGACTTCTGAACCCAGGTCCACCCTGCAGTCCCGGTTCCGAGGGAGAACCCTGGCTGTGTCAGCGCTGGGCAGGAGAGAGATGGAAGGCTAGCGTGATCATTCCAGCCTTGGTTCCAGCATCCTCATACGTCAGACTATAACTACATGGGGCTCCAAGGTCAAGTTTTAGGGGCCAGGATGGGAATGGCTGAGATTTGGTGGATTAGGATGGATCCGGGTGTGGCTTCAAAAGCCTGGTCTCTGTCCTACCTGGGAGGTGGAGACACATGCAGAGCACTCATCTGGGCCGGCAGGGTGACCTCATTGCTGCTGCCATTGTGAGGGACTAGAAGGCGAGATGGCTGACCGTATGGAGATCCCAGGCCTGATCTGTTGTCGTCCAGCCCAAACCCAGAGACTGAGGACCGCCTGCTGGTCACTGGACTGCAGTCCTGGAAGAGTGAGGCCTGAGGCACTAGGAGACCTTTGACCACTCCTGCTGACTCTCCTCCTCCACCCTGCTATGCCAGTCCTCTCTGTCCACTGCTGGCCACTCCTTTGACATCTCTAGGCTATGGTGCCCGCATCAGGAGTCCTCTGGCCTCTGGCAGTTCCTGTTGACATGCTCTTTCCTTCACCCTGCTATTTCAGGTCTCTATGTTGATTAGCTACCTCTGCTCTGACATTTCCAGGCTTTTGTACCCAAGCACTCAAGGGGTTCATGGCTGGAAATACAAAGAGAAACTCTTATCCTACAGTTGGGAAGGGCCCCATGTGCTTTCCTGAAGGCCCTTCAGAGGGAAGTCTGAGGTACATGAGGTCAGCTCCTCCGGGCCTTCATCTTATCCCTGCTCCCCACTTTTGTAGCTTTCCTGCGGAGCAGCAGACAAGGAGTGGAAACTGGGTCCCACTACCCCAAGACAAGCCCAGTGCCTATGGTTGAAAGAACTGGGTGAGGGGTGGCTTGCTCTGGCCCCTTGGATCTGAACAGGGTCTGGGTCTTGTGTCCATGTAGAGTCCAAAGTTGTGCTGACCTCAGCCCACAGGCACAAGGCACACAGTGTGTCCACAGCCATGTGAACAGGGGCACACACACTCTCACAAGTGCCTTTAAAGACTTATACATGGGTTAGGACAATACATACAGGCCAGCCAATCTCTCTACATGCACCTTTGTTCATGCCTGCAAGGTCACACACACTGGGTTCCAGTGCTTGTCATCCTGGAGAAGGCCAAGCGGTTAAACCTGGCCTGGCAGGTGAAGCAGCCTCATTAAGGGGATAAAACTCAAGACATGGGTGTGTCTCAGGCCAGGGGATGATGATGATGATGATGATGATGATGATGATGATGTTGATGTGTGTGTGTGTGTGTGTGTGTGTGTGTCTTTCTGCTCTTCAGTGTGGACAGAGAGCCTGGGTGAGAAGGAAAGAGAATGCTCCCCAATGGGAAAGAGACCAGCTTGGGCTCAGGCAGCTCCTAGCACTAAAGCAGTCAAACTTGCCAGGCTCTGCCTTGATTTCCCCTGATCTTTGCAGGACAGAATCAGCTGGGTAGGGCACACCCTGCCCCTCAAATTTCAACAAAGGCGAGAGGCCTACAGACCAAGTAGGGCCCTACCAATGCTGCTGTGGTGGCGACAGCGGCAGAAGCAGGACCCCTGGTCCCCAGTGAAAGGCCCTAGAAACCTGAGCACTCACACACATGCGTCTGCAGGGTAGACAGGCAGGCAGGCAGGCCGGGCCTATAATGGGGACCAGATGGGTTGTGGTTGGTAGGGGTTGGACTGGGGAGGGGGTGGGGCTGAGCTCTGCATGAGACTTAAGTGGAAAGGGGGGAATGGGAGTCAGGAAGCAGAGGTTGGGAGGATGGCGGTCCCTCACTCACCCTCTCACCCCCACCCAGCAGGGTGTGGGAGCTGACTGCAGGGTCATCAGTGAGCTACAGCCCCTCCCATGGCCACCCATGCAGCGGTTTTTCTAGGTCTGAGCTCAGTGGTGACCTCGGTGTGTGTTTGAGTGGCAGTTCTGTCACGCACTGGAGCACTTTATTCTCTGAACCTGTTATTCCCCTAACCTGGAGAATGGAATAGTCTCAGTATCATGGCTTCTCAGGATGAAGTACTCAGGATGAAGTAAGATGACTGATTGCAGCAAGCGCTAAGCACAGCCCGGTGTCAGGCTGGATGGCTGTCATGGGAATTCCTGCACGCCCTTTCCTCTATCTCCTCTCTCTGGCTGGCAGTGTAGCACACACCTTATGCTCTGAGCCTGGTACTGGTGTGCTTGGTGCAGTCTCCGAAGAATGTCAACGAGAGGATGACTAGACACAGGACAATAGGACACTCAATGTGAACAAAGGTGAACACTGCACCCAGGGGAACAGGTGGCTCTCTTCAAGGCCAAGTCTCAGCAGTCTGGGTGTTCAAGTCTCCCTGCCCCCCCCCCCCAAGAAAGCTTTCCTTTAGCCCTATGCTTCTTCCACCCTGGGTGGCCCACAGGCCCTCTGTCTCATATGGGCCTTGAGAAAAGGGGGTCTCCTGTGCCCTTGCAGAGAATGTGGTTCTAAAACTACAGTTACCCTGCGCCATTCCACTTGGGGATGCGTGCCAGGGGTGCCCCGTGTTGGCCTAGGGCTAAGTGTGGTTTCCTCCCTCTCTGATGGTTCTAGCCAGCCCCACCCCCGCGCTCAGAGGGTGGGAGCAGTGTGGGGACAATGAGTCTTGTGTCTGAGCTTCTGGGGACACAGCCCAGCAGGGGTGGGTAGGGTGTTTTTGTCACCACCCATGGAGCCCACGACCTTTTAAGTACAAAAGGGGGGCAGCAGCTGGGAAGGACTGCTCTGTTGTTTGTGGAAAATCAGTCTCCTTACAGTAAGGGCCACCACTGCAGGCACAGAGGCCTTTGAAGGAAACCATGAGGAAAAGAATGGGAACAGGAGAAGTTGCACTGCAGCCCTGACCGCCTGACCCTGTAGGGAAGCCACTCTGCAGCCCCAGCCTCCCAAGCCTAAAAGGGAGCCATTCTGCACTCCTATCTTCCAACCCCACAGGGGAGCAGCCCTGGTCTCTGGGGCTCAAGGGCCTTGGTCTCCAGTGAGTCCCTCCACTGTCCTTTCAGCACTGGAGCCCTGAGAGGGGGTAGGCTTCTCAGAGGAGCTGCCCACCTTCTGGTCCTCCTTGCCTGGCTGTTTTTGGCCAATTCTGTCCTCTCCTCCCTGCCCACAGGACCTCAGATAGAGCAAAGAATGCTTCAAAGATACAGATGTCTTGCAGGACAAGCTGAAGTCCAGGACAAAGGACCTGAGAGCCTCTTGGTAGTTATGCTTCCCCCCTTCCTGCCCTCTCTCTGCTCTGGCCTCTCACCTCTGGGCTTGCAAGTGCTCATACATTTCCGCTTCCCACACCCTTCTGTCTGGGCCCTAAGGTCTGGGCTTGGATACCCTTCCTTTCTCTGGGGAGCCCTCTCCGACTTCTTGTCGAAACCTCTTCTCTCTGCCCGGTCCCTTTCCCTCCGTAAGAAGAAAGCAGACAAAAGCACGCCTTGCATGTTGAGTGTTCTGGATCAAGCTACATCACAGATTAGCCCGGAGTCCACTTTTCCAGTTATGGAGCAAGCTCTAGGGATCTGAGCCTGCTGCACTTGGCTACCCCTCCTGAGAGCCTACAGCATCCAGGTTCCCTCACTCTCTTAACATAGACATCTGCAACGTCTATGTGACACAAAACGAGAACTCCCCAGCCTCAGACTTAAGGCTAGCACAAGACAGGAGCATCCATAGCCTAAGTTCACCCAGGCTGCCACCTCCCCACCCCCATCTCTCTCCAAGCCTGTTGACTTTTTTTTTTTTTTTTTTTTTTTTTTTGATCTGGCATCTCTGGGTATGGGAGTAAACCTTAGCTCAGTGTGTGGAAACCCTGAGCAAAGACCCAGCCCAGCCCCAGTCCATCACAGGCACCCTTGCCAAGAATGTAGGATTGCTTGGAGTCGGGACAAGCCCACTGCAGGTGCTCACCACCTCGAGAGTATGAGATATAGGCAGGCAAGGCCCAGAAGAGCCTCCTCTTTCACTATATGCCCTGGCCATCTGAACATCAATGTAAGAATCTCAGTGGTATAGGTGGAATCTGGGCCATTCCTGCCCCTCTGCCCTGGTCTCACTCTGAGTCAGCTGGGCCAGGCCAGCAGCATCTGTACATACCTGGGACTCAGGGTCATTGTGGATCCTATGTGATTGAGCCTTGTCGTCATGTGCACTGGGCCAGTTCTTGCTCTCAGGCCTGCAGCAGGAATTGTCAGGGTGAGATATGTCTGCTTATCGCCCCCCACTCCATGCCTGGGAACCAGGGACAGGAGGGATTAGGTTTAGGGCGCACAGCAGGGAGAAAGGCTATGTCTCAGCATTTCCCATTTAGCACAGTAGTGTCTACTGAAGCCACAAGCTCAGGTCTGCCCTCCTGAGGCAAGGCTACATGTTCCCTCCCTGCCCATGGTTTCATGCCTTTCTGATCTCATTCCTGAAGAGCTTGCAGCTCAGCCATTTTTTTCACTCACTGTAGAAACTCCACTCCAGGAGGCTCAGACCACAGCAAGGCAAGCCAGGCCTCACACATGGATTAGCCGGGAGCTAGTCCCACTCATCCTCTGACCTCCATAGCCTCTGGCCGGGGCCTGGGTGGCTCTCAGGGAGGTGAAATGGAGGCTGTGGGGGAGCACCTCCCCTCCTGCTGCCTCCACCCACTCAGGCAGAGTCATCACTGATGTCTGCCCAGCCCAGATGGGAAACAGGCCATTAGGAAATTCCTGCTTCGCCATAGAAACCAAAAGCCAAACACCACTCAGGAGGGAGAAAAACATCATAAACCTGCCATAAGCAGGACAGGCGGGCCTAAAGGCTATGGGCCCAGCCCTGCCACTCAGTAGCTCTATGAGAGGCAAGCCAGGAGGGCGTGTGGACCCTAGGTTGGCAGGCGATGTATAGCAAGTCTGGTTAGGCTGTGGAAATAATGTCCCTCAACCAAGAGGCCTCCTGGGACTTCTTAGAGCTCATTCCTGCCTCCTTCCCCCTTGCTGGTTCAGGGTTTTTTTTTGTTTTTTTTTTTTGTTTGTTTATTTTTGTTTTTTTTTGAGACAAGGTCTCTCTATGTAGCCCTGGGTGTCCTGGTCCTCACTATAAAGACCAGGTTAGCCTTGAGCTTACAGAAATCCACCTGCCTTTGTCTCCCCAGTGCTGGGATTAAGTGTGTGCCATCATACCCAGCTCAATGTCTCAGGGATTTAATACTGTATCCACGCGGACTCTGTGATCTGTCACCTCTGTCCACTCTGCTCACCGTCTTCTGGAGGCCATCCCTTTCTCCACAGCCTTTGTCTCTAGCCACTCAGCTAGGCTCCCGAGTGACGCCTCTGAAATAGCTCTAACCACATCTTCCTACTCTGAATTCTAGTATGACAAACCAGGGACGCCTTGTTTGGTTATTATGCCTTATATTTTTCTAAACATCTGCCCAGAATGGCATAAGTCTGGGGTCTAAGGGTCAGAGAGCACCAAGTACCCAGTGCCATGAGAATAGCCCAAGATGTCAGATAAGAATGGAGGCTTTGGGCATATACTGAATTCCACTTTGGGCTATGCAGGTGGCTCCAGCTGCCCATATTTAAACGAAACGAGAAGTAAAAGCTGGGCTATGCAAAGGTGCTAATGATGGCAACAGAGACTACCTGTGGCAGGGCATGGTTGAGAGGAGGAAGGTTCTGATCTATGGAACAGTCCCGAGAGATGTGGTCTGACTCGGGTTATTAGATGCCTGCCTTTGGCTCCATGTAAAATAAGTCTAGAGGGAAGCAAGGCCTTTCCTGCACATCTCAGTCTGTAGGGGAAGCTAGCAGGGTGCCAGAGGCAGGGAAGCTGTTCTAAGCAGAATGCCAAGTCCCACATCTAGCCAGGCTGACCCTCTGCAGAATCTATGAAGGAGGAGGAAGATGTGCCTTGTGTCCTGGCATAGCCCTGAGGAGTGAGCTGGACAGGGAGCAGGGACAGAGGCCTTGTAGGTAGGCCCAATAGAAAGAGGGTTGGGCTGAGGGTCTAGTCTAGGTAGCCATGTTGCCAAATCCCCCAAGTCGAGTGTGTGCAGACTGAAGATGGTGGAGGGAGGAAAAGCCGTGAGTTTTCATTCTGACTGAGCGAGGTTGGGACCTCCTCACCACTCAGCGTCAAGATGACAAGTTTGGGCTCAGGGGTGGGGTGGGGTAGAGTAAAGCACATGTTGGAAGGCATGGCCCTGTGACATGGACCATGTGCTCTCATCTGCTCCATGGCCACATGGCATTCTGAGACTGTAATTCCCAAAATGCAACAGGGAAGTGGCCTCTTGGCTCCATCCATGCCTAGACTGGAACAAATGACCAGGAAAGGAAGGAAGGAAGGGGGATCTCCACCCCACTCCCATCCCTGACATCATTCTTTCTTGGAATCTCCTGACTCAGGACCCTTTTGAGTCTCCCCCCAGCTCCGCCATCTCTACGGCTGCCCTCATTCAGCTAGAGAACAAAGCCAGAGGTGAGTCAGGGCCCAGGAACCCTGCCAAACTGGGAGGCCTCAGAGGCTACTTGTGGGCAAAGCCTCCCCTAACCAGCCATTCCTCAGTCTGGCAGAGAGTGAGAAACGGGATGTATGGAAAAGGAAACACAGGCTCATGGAGCTCGTGTGGGTACCTAAGATAGAAGGGTCTAGATGAAACTGGGGAGCCCTCTGGGTGCCAAATGGAGCAGAGACTTGCAGCTGGGCTGCTCAGAGCTAAGGGAATGTCTGAGATTCCTGACCCCAACAGGGACCTGGTCACAGGCCAGGCACAAGCAGGGGCTACCTCATAACCCTCTTCATCATGTTTAAAGGCTTGGAACCAATGGATCAATCAGGCATGGGTTAACTGTGTTGTGGTTTTGGGATGGTTTCGCCCACACAGATCCACAGGGGGTCGTGGAAAGTCCCTGTTAGCAGTGAATGTGGCAAACTGAGTTGTGGCTCTGGAGCCAGGCTGGGAAAGCAGATGGAGAGATCCCACTCCACTAGAATTAAGCCAACTGCTCATGGGAACTGGTTAAAGAGCCAATTCCTGAGCAAGGCAGAGGCTTGAACCTTCATCACAGCACCATCTTTGGGGTGCAGTTAACTGCCACCACCCCCATCCCTTCATGATGGGCTGCAGCATTACATGGTCCATGGAAGGAAAACTTGTTCCAAATCCAGATTTAACCAGAACAGAGTCATAGTCCCTGGTAAAGACAGCTGTTGAGGAAGAACAGCTGTGGGATTGGTCAGAAAGGTGGGCAGCCACTAGAGGAGAGAGAGAGAGAGAAAGAGAATAAATGTGTGTGCACTTACTCTCTATGGCCTGGTTATGTGACTTTTTTTTAAAAAAAGTGTCCTCTACCTTGCTAGCTTAATCTGTAAAGTGGCCCTACACTAGGTTTTACATTTTTAAGTTAGTCTAAAGATGGGCTGGTCACCAAACTGGTCCCTTACAGGAGGGGAAAGGGCTGATATATTTTTTTTAAATTTTTTGATTTTTGCATGGAGATAAGATCTCACTACACGACTCTGGTTAACCTTGAACTCTTGCTGCTCCTATCTCAGCCTTCTAAGAACTGGGATTGTAGGTGTGTGCCACTCAGCTCAAGATCTTATTTCTGCTACCGCAAAGGCAACAAAGCACTCTGAGCTAACTAGTGCTATTCAGGCACCATGACAGCACCAGCCTCTAGGTCTGGGCCTGGATGGTGTGCTCCAAGTTGAGGCAAAAGGTTGTGCTGGCTCAGTTCATCAGGTTGGCCAGCACTCGCCCCCTCCCCCATGGCCTATCACCTTTCTAGCCTAGCCTGCCCATCTGTACCTTGTCACAGAGAGGGTAAGGTGATCATGGCAGCCTTTAATGCGGTTCTGGGCCTCCAGGTGTGTCATGAGCGCTGTGCTCTCGCCGTTGATGGCTTGGATCAGGTCACCTGGGCACAGGGCAGCCAGGGCTGCTTTGCTTCCAGCATGAACCTGTGGTTAGAAAAATCACATGGTTGGCACAGTTATCATGTGGCCTTCTGCACTAGATTTCCTTCAACCTCAGCACCTGGCCAGTGTGGCCTTGTGCCAGTGTGACCTGTGGGTGGACAAGCTAAGAGGGTGGCTGAGGTCCCCTATGGCCTCTGATTTCAAAACCCATCTCCAGCCCCTGCAAATCTGGTTAGATGTAAGGATGTATGAAGGGCTTCTAGCCTGGGACAAGGGCAATGCTATAGTCTGTGTAGGTACACTAAGACATGCAAGGCACACTGAGACCACAAGGACATATATGCCCAGACACACACAGAGCGTGGACATGTCATACGTATTAAGTATCTTACACTGAAAACACATTACTCAAGCTGCCCTTGACCCTACTTATTTGACCTCACTTCTCATGCTCACCTGCATTCACCTGCTCCATCACGCTATGGTCATCCCATCTAAACACCTGTAGGGTACTTAAAAGCACCAGCCAGCACTCACATCTTCCCCAAATGCTGTTCCTTCCAGCTGGTACACTCTACTGACCCTTTAACCCTGCTTACTAACTAGCTCTCTCCTCCTTAAGGCCTCAGCACAGAGCCCAGTTCCTCTGCCAGTAACTTCTTGTGCCCCTATTACCTGCACCCCTGCATTGCCAATGCATTAGAAGTGGGGTGAGTACATCACCTCCTTAGGCAAGTTCAAAGCCATCCAATTCCAACTGACAGCCTGTACTCTGGGGTCATAACTCCAACTCTGCATCCCCTGCAGGAATCCTAGAGTCCTCTATTGACCCAACAGACCCAAGCACCTTTGGTCACGTGATGAGGGTGTAGAAAGACACCGAGATGTCTGAATAAGAATCCCAGGGGACTGAGGTGGCACGGCACCCTGGAGACAGATGGGAAACAGACAAGGAGTCTTCATTCTTGCCTAGTATGAACAGCCCACACTTCTCTGTGGCTTGAGAGTTGCCAATGACCTTGTTGCTATCAGTGGGACTTGGGGTGGGAGCTCCTGGCAACCCTGGCAGGCTCAGTTCAGCCAGTTTCTAAAAGAGAGTGGACAAAGCCAGGCGCTGGCAGTTCCTTGGCTAGAAGTGTGGTGTGGGCACTGCCCAAGTTGCCTTGCCCTGAAATAGGCTGCCTCAAGAAATATTCTTTCTCCTCCCACCCCCATGTGTATACATGTGGTGTGTGTGTGTGTGTGTGTGTGTGTGTGTGTGTATGTGTGTGTGTGTTTGCCTGTGTGTATCTGTGTGGAAGCCAGAATTAGTATCTTCCTCTATGGCTCTCTGTCTTTATTGTTTTGAAACAGGGACTCTTACTGAACCTGGAGTTCACCATTTTTCGCCAGTGACCTTCTGGGATCTGGCTGTCACCACCTACCCCTGTGCAAAGGTTGCAGGCATGCTTTACCATATCCAGCTTTTGCACGCATCCTAGGGATCCAAACTCAGGATCTTATGCAAGCACTTTACATACTGAGCCATCTCCCTGGCCCTGCACCTAGCTTTATTATGTGAGGGCTAGAGATTAAACCTAGGTCCATGTGTTTACACAGTAAGCACTTTCCCAACTGAATTATCTCTCCATCTTGCTCAAAGAAACTTCTCTTTTAGAGTGTGATGCCCTAGCCAACCAGTCCACCATAAACATTCACTCGTTGGGCTTGGGCACCAGGCACTTGCACAAGCCTGTCCTCTTGGGGCAGGGACCCACTTGGCACCATTCGGTCCCATTCTCTTGTCAAGGTTCTGTCAGAGCTCCCTGCACTTCACAGATACCCGACCTGTGCCAGAACATTCCGTATCTGGCACAGAGTACCCTTTCAGTCACCAGGTGAGGCCAAAGGTGTTCTCATGCCTACAGATGAGCAAAGAGGAGGCTGGAGCAAGAGCACTTTGGCCCAGACCCCCCTACTGGACAGGAGTCTTCTTCCTCAGGGCTAGCGGGCTACATGATGACTCAGCCAGCACAAGGGGTGCATTCAGGTCCCTGTAGGTGGAGGAAGTTCCTGGAAGCAGAGGTGGCTGGGATGTGGCCAGCGTCATTGAGCTTAGGGAGTACTGGTCAAAGAGGGCTCGAAGCCAGGAAACCGTGACTCCCAGCTGCCCTCTGCACGCATTGTCTCCTGAATTCTCACGGCAAGCCCATTTCCTAGACTAAGCCACCGAGGTCCAAAGAAGACAAAGAAATATTTAATTAATAAACGGCTGAGCTGAAATTCTAACCTAGGCTAACTGGGTCCAAATCAAAGCTTACCCTGTTAGCCACTGTGCTTCTGTGCGAAAAGGAAGAGTGTGGAGATAGCACACCGGGTGGAAACCCAGCGGATAACGGCTCATCCAAGAGAGAAGGAGGGGGGCTTGTGCGACTTGGAGCAACACTAGTGAAGGAGAAGTGGAAGCGACCAAGTAAGAGAAGCTGCAGGGGTCAGGAATCGCAGGGTCTATAGGCCCTGGGGCAAGACGCTGACGTTTCTCATGGGGTTGGGAACCCTGGAACATTCCAAACAAGGAAATCACTGGAAGTGGTGGAGTTTGGCCAGTGGTCTAGCTGTGCAGTATAAGATAGCCAGCCAGACAGAAGAAAGATAGGGGCAGTGAGGTCAGATGGAGATCTGGGGCATGAGTCAGCCCCCTCACCTGCTGCATTCCAGGCCCTACTGTGCCCACTGCAGACGCCTGTGGTGGGTGGGAGCCACAGAGGGTCACATCGTTTCACCAGACAGTCACTGCAAACTCCAAGCAGGTCTGGATCCCAGCTCATACTCCCTTTCCCTGTGTATCTTAACTTTTCTGTGCCTCAGTGTCTCAATCTACAACATGAGGCCAGGAGTCTAAGGATTGTAATGGGGGACTTCCAGAGACCTTCATGGCATATAACATCTCTATACGAGGCTAGCCATACAGCAAGGTACTGGTACCAACACTCGAGAGGGTGGAACCTGGCAACCTGTGATGCTTGGAAAAGGCCAGTAGCCATTGTAGTTTACCTATAAGGAAGAAGCCCTGTACACTGACCTTGGGGATCCCAGAGGCTACCTGGGCAAAGACTGTAAGCTCCCAACCCAGCTAAACAGTCAGCCCCCCCCCACTGTCTGCATATGGCTGTCCCTTTCTACTGGACTTTGGGGGAGGTTCTGGAAACATAGGAGGGGTTCTGGAAAGACACAGGAAGGGATCTAGAAGCCCTTTAGCGAGGACATGCCCACACATCATCAGTCCCTGTAGTGTTGCCCCTGAGGTACCTACTAGGCAAGTTGTGGCCTGTGCCTCCCCAGCTCTGTAAATCTCCCAAATCCCACCCTAACTCAGGCTCAGTCATCCTGGCTCCTATGGCTCTACTACTGCCACATGACTCTGGGGGATGAAAAGGATGCCTCTCTCCCAAGTCGTCAGGGGCCTCTACCTCCTCCCTCCAAGCCCCCATCAGTGCCAAACAGGCCAGTGCAGCCTCTGCTGACGTGTGGAGGCCTTTCCCCCGTTGGATAGGCAGCCGCGTGGGCAACAGATGTCTTAGCTCTCAGCCGCCTGCAGCACTCAGCTGTGGCCACTGAGCCTGTCAGCGGCCTCACACCCAGGGTGCCTGGCCCACTGGCTGGCCTAACACCCTCGCCAGTCCTCCTCTGTAGATACACAGCATGATCCACCAAGCAGACATAGATGCTCTCTCCCTACCCCACCCCCAACTCACTCTCTCTCTCTCTCTCTCTCTCTCTCACACACACACACACAGAGAGAGAGAGAGAGAGAGAGAGAGAGAGAGAGAGAGAGAGAGAGAGAGAGAGAGAGAGGTGATCTCTAGGGGGAACAAGGAGATGAAAGTCTCCCGGATGTGCTGAAGCAGACCTCACTTGGCCTAAGGGACCTGGTGGAGAAGACAGATGTGGGAGGCCTCCCAGGACAGCTGGTCCTGCCTGTCACCCATGCTCCCATACAGAGGATTCCACGATTCCACACCCACCGGGTGGGTGCCTATCCCTTCCCAAGAACTGAGAAGTCTCTAAAGCTTGGCCCAGCCTTCAGGGCCAGTGGAAGCAGCAGAGTGGGAGAAGGTGGATCTCTGTCCCCTGACACAAGTCCCCAAAACTCAAGGAGCCTCTGTGGGGAGGAGAGATGTCCGTCTATATCTGTCTGTCTCCTCTCTCTGGCCTGGGAGCCAAGGGTAGAGCCTGGTTCTCTTCTCTTTTTTGGCTCCAAGGCTGGGGAATCCCTGCCTCAGGCCCTGAGCTCCTCTCCTGCTCTATCATCAGACCAACTACCTCTCCAGGGCTGTGCCCCTTCGTCTTCCTCCTCGGTCCCAGGTCTAGGAGCAGAGTATGATCCTGGGACTCTTGAGGACCTGGACTGGGGCTGTACTGGTCCCAGGCTTTGTGATGCTTTGTAAGGAGGTGGAACGATACCTCACAGTCTCCTCTTTGCCTGGAAGCCAACAGTACCTCTTGGTTGCTTCCCCTAGAGTGACTGAGAGAAGAGAAACTGAAGTTCAGAGTGGGGAAGTGGATGGACTTCTCAGGACAGCAGACCCTTTAGGGCTACCCAGACCTTTGATGGGGGAAGTAGACTTTCAGTTACTTTGCCCCCAAACTTTAGGCAGGGTTGGGTCTGAGGAGTTTCTGGGCCTCTGTATTGCTGCCCAGACTCCTGGACCAAGTCTGAGGGTTCTTCCTGGCCCCACAGTGACTTACCCTAAATAAGGTCAGTGGGAAACTAGTGTGTGAACCCTTTGGGGAGTCTTACCACCTAATGGGGCAGACTATGCGGGAAGGGGGGTGGGGCTGCGCTACTCTGCTGGAACTCCTTTCCACGGCACGCAGGTCACCAAGACCAACCCTCTGCTTTCAAGCTTCTGGCACGTCGAGGATCCGGGTCCTGGGTCTACTACAAAAGCAGGGTCTCAGCCTCTGGAAGACCCCGCTGCCCCGCGAGGGTCGTACTCACCCGCGAGATGGTGAGCGGCGCACTGAAGTCCCGGCCGCCCACCAGGCGGAAGCCCCAGGGTGAAGGGCCGCGCAGGGTCACCGAGTGGGGCATCGCGGGCCGGAGCTACAGCCAGAGCTGGAGTCGGACACCGAGGAGTCGCCGCCGCCACTGCCGCTGCCTGGCCGCCGCGCCCCGCCCCCGGCCTGCCCGCCCCCGAGTCCCCCCCCCCGTCCTGTCCGCGCCCCGCGCACACCGATTGGCCCCGCGGGCTCCCGACCCCTCCCACTTTGGGGGCTCGGAGGACCGCCCCTCACTTTCTCAGGCTGCACCCCTCACCCCTAACCCGCTTATTGAAGTCCCCCAGAATAGGGTCCGCTCCAATGTCTAGGTCCCGCCTGGCTGCGGAGCTGAGCAGGCTGTGGAAGCTCAGACACCAGGCACTGGCCCTTTGAAGTCGCTTTTATGGGCCGGTGCTCTAGCCCGGGGAGGGATGCAGGGCTGCGGTGGCTCTGATGGGGGATGGGGCCGCGCCTTGTTTCCAAACCACTTCCAGGTTCTGGCGGGCCTACGAGCTCTGTGAACATGCTGTTAGAACCTTGGGCCTGAGTAACCCTGGTGTAGGGATGCAGACCCAAGCCAGCAATAGGCAGTGGGTCTCTTAGAGGAATGGGATGGGAATGGGTGGAGTAGAAACAGAAAGTTGCTTAAACTAGTTTGCAGAGGCTAGGCTGATTTCCTAGAGGAACTGACCTCTCTCTGGCATCTAGAAGCAAGGTGCATGATTGTTCCATGTATCCGCGCTTCTTGGGCCTTCTCTTGCTGCCTTCTCTCTTAGAGCCATCTTATATGAAAGGAGTGTTGTGTCTCTTGGCACTCTGGAAAGGAGACCCACTGGAGCAGTGACTGTGGAAGTGTTTGCAGTCCCCTCCCAGGGCCCTTCTCTCCTTGCTGGGATGTCCTTTACCAGCTTCTGGAGGTGCCATGGTTTGTCCAGACCACTCTCTGGGTACCTCAGTCTTACCACATTAGACATCAACCGCTTCTCTAGACCCAGAGGAGGCTCCTAGTTTAGTCAATATTCTCGGCAACCCTTGGGGTGCCTTCTTAGTTGAAGGTAAGGGTTAGGATGCTCACAGGGTGTGAGATGAGAGGGACTACTAGATCTTTAACATCTGGCATCCAGAAGGACAGATGGCTTGACAGGTACAAAGTAAGGGACATCCCATCTGGGGATGTCTTCCTGATAGGGAGGGTGCTGCCATCTCCTTAGTTGGGAGAGTGACATACATAGTGTATGTGACAATGATGCATGTTTTTTGGGGGGAAGGGGGGAAATTGAGAAGAACACACAACATTGTGGCGGGGACACAGTTAGATTCCACTAAATGGAGTGGAATGGGTTCAGCCAATTTACCACTGGTTGTCCTGAGGGTTGAGTGTACACCATGGGCCTTGGTCAGAGACCCCTCATGGGGATACTTAAGAGCCACAGCAAATGTGGTGATGGACCTTGCTGGGGGCTGGGGGGGAAAAGCAGGTAGGTCCTCCGGAGTCCGAGGACATTCCCACCCAATGCACCTCATAGTGGGTTCTGGAAACTTTTCCTCAGACATTCTTGCTTCTTTCTGTTAATCCACACATCTCCAAGACCTGCCATCTTCCTATACGGAAACCTCCTCATTACTTTTGGAGGGGAGTGGGGTTGTTCAGTCTTCCTGAACATGATCTTGTGGACTTTACAATCTTTCTCCAGAAGCTTCTATCCAGGACTGGAGGTGAGGGGGAAGGGAGAAGAAGGATGGTTCTAGCATCTGCTGTATGGAGTTTCCCATGCCATTGTGCAGGGTCTGAGCAGCTTAGAAGGATGCAGAATATCCAAGCCCACGCTGCTGTCATCTGCATGGGCTCTTGGTGATGCCCCTGACCTGAGAACATCAGAGGCCTGCCTCTAAAAGCACTCTCCCATAGGAGACAAGCCTGGGTAGGCTGTGCTCCTGGAGACTGGGGTGTAGTCCTTAGCATGGACATATTGTGTGGCTACTCCTGAGGTAACTTGAAGTCGGAACAGCAGGTCAACTAAGCGTCAGGTCCTACAGCTTCTCCAACACTTCTAAGACTCCCTCCGTGAGGCATCGGAGTTCCCTCCCTGCCTTGATGGCCTTGGTCCTGGAAGATTGCTGTGCTGCTGAATCCCATGGTTGTGATATAACAGGTCATCTTAGCCATGAAAGCTAGAGGCTTTCTTAAGGTGAGGATAGGTGGTGTCTGGTCACGGTTCACCTCTGTTCTAGGGGCCTTCATGTCTCCTCAGGCATATTAACTGCCGAGGGAAACCAGACTGCTCATTTCATGCCTTCCTCATTCATCCAGAATAAAAATGTATTGAGAGGCCTCCATGTGCCAAGGCCTGGGGCTGCCAAGGGCTGGGGATGAGGTACCCAGTGAGAACTGTGTCTATATCACTTTTCTTTGGTACCCAATAGAGAGCCTGGCTATTAAAAATGCCATAACTGTTATGGGAATCATTATCTTGGCTTAGACCTTGGCCATGATCCAGAAAGAGACCAGGAGGGTCTGAGGGGGCTTAAGAGAATGAAGACTTCTTCTCCTGTTGCCTTAGAGACCACACTTAGTGGTCTTGTCTTTCAAGGGAGCTCCAGGCAGCTCAGGGCATGATGCCCAGGCCCTCTACGTGTAGCCAGAACTGTCCAAGGCCAGAGGAAACCACAGTGTTCTTTCCTTGATGGGTTGGCAGAGCTGGCAGGCTCCAGCAAGAACAAATGCCCTTGGGAGATGCCCTTGGGCCTGAGCCTAGGGCGAAGGGGAGGGCGGGACAGGAACAACTTCAGGCCTAGAGAATGCTCAGCTCAGACTGTCCAGGGGCATACACAGCCATGAGTGGGGTGGAATAAAGATGGTGGGCCAGCTCACACTTGAAGTACCTTCTTGTGAGGCCACAGTGTGGGTCAAATGACTAAGACCTTTGACCTGCTGTGGCCCAGTGGTCACTGATCTGTGGGTGGAGCCTGCTATATTCAGGTTCAACTCCTCCGAGCCAGTGTTTTCCTCCTTCAAGCCTCAGCCACTAGCCTAGCTGGAGTTCTGCATCCTTGGATGAATGTCTTCTCCTTTTGTTGTGCCCAATCCACAGTTCTGACCATGGCCTGATCCAAGAGAGCCACCAGAGGAGAGAACTGAAGAATTCCTATTTCCATGTCCTGTCTGGCCCAGCTCCAGGCCACATTACCTCTGGTCACCCAAAGACATGTTCTCTCAGTAGCCTGTGATTGAGGTCCGGGGCTGGTGAGTCTGTGTGCACATAGGACAGCAGGCCATGGGAGGACTGTTGGGCTTCCTGAGGGGTTAGAGCTGGCCATTATAGTGATAGAGAGCCAAGTCAGGCCCTAGGCAGGATCTGGGAGTTTGCAAAGGGCAGACAACCAGAGGCATGGGCCAGGCAACATGCAGAAGGAGGGAGGGCTGGAGTGATACAGCTCGTAAGGTGGGTAGGGAATGTGCCCAGCATGTCCAGAAAGAACAAAACACTACCAAGAGTGCAGCTCAGCTGGCCTTTAAGCTGTGTTTGGTTCCACAGAACACAGAAGAGGGAGTGGCTGTGACAAAGGGACTTTCCCAGCTCCAGTTTTGTGCCATTCAATTCCTCAACAACAATTTAGGAAATGCTGACAGTGTGTCTAGCCTAGACTGGGTCAATGGGGCTTGGGGTTTGGGGTGCCAGGTACCATCTTTAAGGGGGTCAAGGTGCTGGAAGCTCTGGAGGGAGTCAGTCTCCCATGGGCCAAATAGGAACGAAGCTGATTCTGCCAATGGGGGCCTAGTTGCTGGGCTCCAGCCAGATTCCAGGGCAGAATCCAGAGCAGAAACAAAGCTCTTCAGAAAACAGATTCTGGGGGAGCTCTGAGGGGCCACCCCAAGTTCACAGAGTTTTAAATGATTGATCTGGTCATAGACGCTGGGTAGGCACCTTCCTTTGTAGCTGAATAGCTACGTCTCAGCTGTCCTTGTAGTCACCACCTGTGCTTCCGTCACCCCCGTCAGACCTGCTTGGAGTCTGTTTCACAGGGGAAACCAGCTCCCTCTGGGACCCAACAAAGAGACTGTTGGGTGGCAGGGTGTGGACAGGTGTAGGCAGCTGAGCCCATGAGGCCCTAGCCCTGAGGCCTGTTGGGGTGGATAGCATCTCACACACAGGGGAGGCAGAAGGCAGGTGGGTGAGGCAGAGGTGGCCCAGCCCTGATAGGAGGTGACAAGAAGCCTGTCAGCCACTGTGGTGCAACCCATGTGATTTGGGTGTTGAGCAACTGAGACCTTGAGGTAGCAGTCCTAAAGACAGCACAGCCTCACCCATGCCTTAGGGTGACCCTCATCTTTTTTACTTACCCAACTGTCATTCAGGCCAAAGGATGCAGGCAGCCTGCCCAGGATTATCCAGCCTCTCCCAGCTCCAAATGTTGTAATTCTCCCTGCAGCCCCGAAGTCGCTACTTTTTGGTTTTGTTGCTATGATAAAATAACTGACCAGAAACACAAAACAAAACAAAGCAAAACAAAAGACCCCACAAACAAACAAACAAAACTTAAAGAACGGGTTATTTCCACTCATGGTCTGAGACTTCAGACCACCGTGGTGTAGAAAATGCAGTGAGATGAACACATGCACTCATCTCACACTCCTGGTTTTTCCTTCTATTCAGTTTGAGGCCTTACCCAGATCATGGGGTGATGCCATTTGAGTTTTCCTTCCCCAGGACACACTTCCGTGGAAAGGCTCTCACAGACATGCTAGAGATGTGTCTCCCAGGTGATTCCAAACACAGTCAAGTCGACAGTGAAAAGATGAGAATTTATCCCCATGCTTTGAAATAGAGCCCTACTGAGAACTTTTGGGTGTTTTGTGTCCCCTGGCAGCTGGAGGCATCTGTTAGTCCAAGAACACCAGCTACTAAGAGGAGAAATGCTTCCCTTTACAAATCGGCTCCTGGGATGAACCTCTGGGATGTGTGTTCCTTCTACATCCTCAACACTTTTGGCTCTGGCCTGTCTACCACCACTCCCAAACGAAAGCAAGGATTCATGAACCTTCCTTTCTACTAGCCCAGTAAAGAGAGACACTGCCGTGTGGTACAGGAAGAGCACCAAAAGAGTAGAGATGACAGATCACAGGGACTGCCACTACAGCAGTTCGGTTACCGTGGCTCCCCTGCCTGACACGTTGACTTACATGGCTGTACTGGGCTTTGGACTCCCAGCACAGCTGTAGGACTATAACCTTGTTCTTGGGACACATTTACAGATACTTAGCAGTGGCCTAGCTATCTTGGGTGGCCATCTATTCTCAAGTTTGAGGACCCTCTGCCCCTTCCCAGCATCTGGAACTGAAATTCCAGGTCATGTCTCTATTTCTATGCCTCCAGGAGAATAAAAACGAGAATGTGAAAATGGTGTTTCCGGAATTATGGCACATGCTATTTAGGATCTGTCCATTTCATCAATGGATATTTTTGAGCCTTCTGTGTCAGGCACTGTTCTAGGACTGAGAGTTGAACAATTAAGCCTTTGTAACACACACTGTATTGCCTCATTTGGAAAAAATGGCAAAGATGAAAATTCCTGGCTCTTCTTCTCCGGATAGAGCCTCACGCCTGCATTGCCCGTGAATTTCTCCCTAGCATATTTGAGGCCTCTGTTTGCTGCTGCTGAAGGGTCATAAGGCCATGATGCTCATGGGGCAGAGGAGCCAATGGACATTGGCTATCTCCAGTCTACCTTCTCGGCCCCATTCTTTCTTCTTTATACATTTTCAAGCTTTTTGAGACAGGACTTCTTATTACCCAGGCTGCTCTCAGCTCAATATGTAGCCATAGATGACCTTCCGGTCTTCATCCTCCTGTTTCTACCCCTGCCAAGGGAGGGGATCACAGACATGTGCCTCCATGCCAGTTTTATGTGGTGCTGGAGCTCAGTTGTGGGGCTTTAAGCATGCTAAGCAAGTCCACTAACAACTGAGCTATAGCCCCAGCGGCCCACCCCATCCTTTCTGTCTCTGAGGGTGATGTCTCCCATCACAGGAACAGTTTCTTCTTTCAATCAGTCTTGGTGAGGTGCTCTGCCTAATGGTACCCAATAGCAACTGACTCAAAGGCTGGTGAGGACTATTCAAGGCTGACCTCACCAGGTCTGGCCAGGGGAACTCCAACTGTGACCATCTGGTGTGAGCCTGACCTCCCATGTTGCCTAGAAAATGGGGCAGAGCCATGCTGCCGCCAGAGGCTAGCAGCTGCCAGTTGGCCCAGAGGTCTGGGAACCCAGGTGCAAAGGGCTATGGGGATTAGAGCAGGAAAGGCCAGATCCAGGCCAGTGAGGGTGAAACTGGACAGAGGCTGCTGGCGACCACTGGGAGAGCATAGTGGAGCAGGGCTGGGGAGCCAGCCTCATATCTTTGGTGGCTATTTTCTTGGATCCTAAGAAAAATTCACAATCCTTCCTCATTTTCTTTTTTTCCAAAGCTAAATCTGTTACTGTACACATCTGGGCTCAGCAGTGAGGTGTGGGTGGCCGCTCTCATCCTCACTGACAGGGCTGTAGAGTGTTCATGCGTCTTGAACCTCAACCTACAGGATGCTGAGCCGGGTTAGGTGCTTTCTGGAAACTCACTGTATTAACAGGAAGGTAGACCTGGCTAAGGAATAGAGAGGCCATGCCCACCTCTCCCACAAGGGGAGACAGGGAAAGCACAGAGGAAGAACTCATGTGTCCTCCCTCTCAGGGGAAAGGGAAAGAAAGGGCTAGGTCTGGGCATGACGAGCAAGCACTGAGTGTTGGAAAGTGCCTGGCTCAGCACTCTGGGACTCACAAGTTCTGAGAAGTGGCTGTGTTCAGGACTGAGACAAGTTGACTTCAAAAAGCTGTGACATCAAGCTTTGGAGCATGAAGTATTGCTGGCCCAGGGAGGGAGGACAAGTGTTCGCTCTCAGAGAAGCGTAGTGTTCCAGAGCCAGAGAGAGATGGATGGCTTCCACAGTGCCTCATGAGGATCTGCTGCCCTAACACCCCCCCACCCAAGCCCCTGTGGGAAATGGTGGGCTGAGTGGACTCAATAAGGAAACACTGTTACCATCGTGGAAACTGTTTCTTTCTGGAATTAAAATAATTGACTGGACCTCATTAAATCTGATTATTAATTTATTAGACTAAAAGAAAGAAAGGAGCTTTGCAATTACCTCAAAAGATGTTTTATACAAATTTACCAGCTAGTCACAAACCACAAAGAATAGGAAAAATGCTCATCAGGAGAGAGAGAAAGAGAAGCAGGGAGAGGGGAGAGAGAGGATATCAGAACCTAAAATCCAGCGTTGGGCTTAACAGTCTGGAAAGTTCCATTAATGTAGATCCCAAACAATGTTCTTTCCACCACTATTGGCCAGTGTTTCTCTGGAGGTGGTAACTAGGAAAATAAGATAAAAAGAAATAAGAGATAAGTACTGCTGGGCAGTGGTGGCACACACCTTTAATCCCAGCACTCTGGAGGCAAGGGCAGGTGGATCTCTGTGGGTTCAAGGTCAGACTGGTCTATAGAGTAAGTTCTAGTACAGCAAAGGCTGTGCAAAGAAACCCTGCCAAGGAGGGGGTTGGTAAAGTAAATGAATAACAAGTAGTAGACTGAGGGAAATAGTCGTTCTTCGCAGATGCTAATGTTAGTCCATCTAGAATGCCCGCAAGAACTATTGAGAAGAATGGGGAATCCAGAAGAGTGGCTAGAATGAAATAGATTCATATATACATATATATGTATATATATATTCATATATGCATATTTCTAGCTCATATATATGAATCTATTATATATATTTCATTATACACACACATAGCTTTTTTCAAGTGTTAAGTCATAGATAACTATAAAATGTGATGAAAATGGGGCTGGACCGCTGGTTTGACAGTTAAAGCACTTGTTGCTCTTGCAGAGAATTTCAGTCCCATTCCTAGCACCCCCATGACAGCTCGTAACTACCTGTAGCTCCAGTTCCAGGGATCCAGCACACTCCTCTGACCTTCTGGGGCTTTTGTACATGTCTGATGATGCACAAACACACTCAAGAACACACATAAAATAAACACAAACTAAACTTTCTGAGGCTTCCTGGTGGGGGTGCACACCTTTAATCCCAGCATTTGGGAGACAGAGGCAGGAGGATCTCTAAGTTTGAGGCCAGCCCAGTCTACAAAGTGAGTTCTAGGATAGCCAGGGCTACACAGAGAAACCTTGTCTTGAGAAATCAACAAAACAGAACAAACAAACAGAAAACTTTTTAAAAAATAGTTTTAAATGCAATAAAATAATTTTCCATTCAAAATAACAGTGGAACATAGAAACAGAAATGAATTAGAGCTCATTAAGGGCCTAGGAATGTTGATATGAGTGGATTGATAAGAAAACAAAATATATGGAACATGAATAGGCCGTGTTCCTTAAATACTCAATATTTTAAAACTTATTAATGGATATATTCAATGAAATTTCAATAAAAATTATTTGGATAGAAGGGGTTGTCAAGATGACTCTGAAGATCAACTGGAAAGGTTAATATGGAAGAAAACCCAAATAAGAGGTTCTCTATAGACTCCGAAGTATATATGAATACATCTAAATAATGAAGCATGAGTGCACGAGTAGATCAGGAGAATCCTTAGTAAGTGATGAAGCATGAATTTAATTCAGAAGGGTGAAGTTCATTCAACAAATCATCTTAAGGGTTTTCCTCATCAGCACATAGATTAAAATTGGAGTGCTACAGATTAGCATGGCCCCTGGGCAAAGATAAGTAAGATCTGTGAAGCCTTCTGAGAGGCAGACACTGCTGATCCTAGAAGTCATAGGTTATTAAATAAAAATCCCAGTGCCAGGCATGGGATACCTCCCTAGGAGTTGCTGGTCAGGGAGGTCCTTACGCAACACCCCCCCCACGCAATAATACAGGCGATTGGTTATCAACTAGAGCTAGATGATAAGACTCTATTACTGAAAATACCTCACTCCGAACATTGAGAAATCAAGCTTGAACTCAAGATCAAATCTTCCTCCCTGCTGGCTAACTTCCATAGTTCAGGAAGGTGTTATTCAGGCAGCTGAGAGAAAAAAGGCCTTATCAGGCTTTCCGAGATGTGGGCCTAGCATGCTACACTGAACTGCCAGGCAGAATGAGCCCACTGTAGCAATGAGGTACCACTGTTAGGGGAATAGCCAATGACATTCCGGGTGGCTGTGAAGCTCACTTCGTAGAAGGAAATGTGTACTGGGTATTATCAGCTGGTCAAAAGCCTATGGCTAGGGAGGTCATAGGCCTTAAGGGGGAAGCTACAGCTGTTGTTTAGATAAATTGGACATGATGTACCTGTTAAATTTCCCTCTAAATATTTGTTTATGTTCATAGATTAGTGCTGCTTTCACTCAGCTTTGGTTAGAGAAGGCTCTTCTTACAGTGGTGGAGGTTGCCGTAAAGACTTAGAACTGGTCAAAGTTATTGAGGATAAGTGACCATGGAATACGCATACCTAAGTGGAACATCTATATCATTCCATCTATTGCTCGGAGAACACCACAGAAGAGAAGGCAGAAAGAAAGTCAGTGCTGGAGGTTTGGAGGGTTGCTCTAAAGCTGTCTTCCAGATAGAGCGCAGTTATTGCACTCATAACTCGCAGCAGCTGTGGCTACCTGCAGAAAGCCTCCACGAGAGTGTGCTTGTCAGCGTTCTATCACAGACAGAGGTCTGGGTGCTTTAGCCCTCCCTAAAGAGCAGTTCATGGGTGCTGGGAAAGGGGAAAGTGTGCTCTTCAGTGGTGTAGCCACTGGCAAGTGTTGCGTATGCTCCAGTAAAAAACTCATTACCCATGCTCATGCGGGGGCAGGAGGCATCCAGAGGGATGGTCAAAGTACATCTATATGTGTGTGAAATTTTCAAAATGTCATTTGGGGGCTGTTATCTATACAGCAACAGAACAACCAGGGTTGAAATCTTATATACTATATCATTTTTCACAGTATAAAGTGAGCCTCACATGGATTCATTTTGTGTGTGTGTGTGTGTGTGTGTGTGTGTGGTGTGTGCATATATATTTTATGATCACCTTTTTAGATCACCTTTCTTGATGCTGTGGCTAAATACCTGACAGGAACCATTTGTGAAAGGAAGGGCAGCCCACTGGTGGTGGGAGCTGGAGGCCTGTGCTGTTTGCCTCTGAGTAAATTAGGAAACAGAGAGCTCCAGTAAGAATAAGAAATGGGCATCACCTTTAAGGACTGTCCCTAGTGACCTACTTTTGTCAAGTAGGCCACAGTCCAAAAGGTTCCACGCCCCCCACCCCCCAAGAAGCATTGCCAGCTGGGAAAAGAGTTCGTAAACATTTGAATGTGGGACTTTTCACTTTTAAACGTAACAGTATATTTAAATGATAACAATATGAATGTTTTTCTAAGCAGTTCAGGTAGGCTTACACTCAACAATAGACTAATCAAGGAGGTATGGTGACTCACACCCGTAATCTCAGCACTCAGGAGGCTGAAGCAGGAGGATTTCTGTGAGTTGAAGGCCAGTCTGGGTTACAGAGTAAGTCTCAAAAGACAAAGTAAACAAAAACAATAACAAACAAACAAACCAAAAACTCACCACCACCAAACAACAAAATATAGGAGCTCGTACTAAACATGGATTAACATTTTTTATAGTCTTGGGGTGAAAAACCTTTTTTTAATCACAATATTTTTGTTACACATGAGTTAAGAAACCGGAGGCATATACTACTGACTACTGACAGTTATTATTTCTGTTTTTTTAATATTTATTTATTTTGTTGTTTTATGTGTATTAGTGTTTTGCCTGCATGTATGTCTGTGTACCATGGGCCTTCCTGGCACCGTGGAACTACAGATGACTGAGGCACCATATGGGTGCTGGGAATTGAACCTGGTCCTGGTCCTCTGGAAGAGCAACAAGTGCTCCTAACCACTGAAACAGTTCTCCCGCCTCCACCAGTTGTTATTTCTGGAAATGATGTTTGGGGGTATTTATTTTTATTATGTTCGTAACTTAAACAGGTGGCAAAAGCAACTTACGGGGGAGGGGCTTATTTTTGACTCACAGCTGGAAGGTGCAGTTGTCGAAGCTTGGGAAGGTGTGGCGGCTGGAGCCGGATGCAGCTGTCCCACTGCGCTGCAGTCAGGAAGCAGAGAGAAATGAGTTCAGGTCCACACCTCGCTTGTTCTTTTTTCTTCGTTCAGGAACTCCAGCCCACGGCATGGTGGAGCCTCTACCTCAGTTGCCCCGATCTAGGAAATCCTTCCCAGAAGTTCGTTTCCGCCGTGATGCTAAATCTGGTCGCGCTGACGAGGCTAACTAGCAGACCTCACTTCTATTTACTTGTCGTATGTACTAGCAGTCTATTCCTTTCTACAGGGCTGAGTTTCCAGCACACCGTCTCCCTCTGGCTGTAAGAACTCTTCCTCTAACATGCCCAGTACCGAGAAATCTACTGCTGTATTTCTCAGCCCAGGTTTTGAAGAGT
>JAQHUG010000084.1:2989503-3001037 GCA_028555095.1 Dicrostonyx torquatus
AAAAAAGAACCACCCATGCCACATGTAGCATTAAGTCAGGCCCTGCAAGTAGTCAGGTGGTCCATTGGTAGCCTGTCTGTCAAAAGTCATCCAAACTATATGGACCAAATGACTAAAGACCAAGAGAAAAGACAATGGGAATAGACAGAAAACCAGGAACTCCAAATAATTATGATTAAAATGTTTAAAAAAAGACGAAAAGAACAAAAGACATGAATAGTCAGAGCACTTAAAATAGAATTGCAATATAAAAAGGAATCAGCTGGACCTAGAGAGCTAAGCAATGCGGTATCTGACAGAAAGAACTCACAGATTTGGGGCTGGGGAGATAGCCTTGTGGGTAAATCACTTTCTACACAAGTGTGAGGACTACTGCACCCACACAAATGCCAAGTGGGTGTGATGATGCTTCTATAAACCCAGTACTTGGGAGACTGAGACAAGGTTCTTCTGGAGCAAGCTGGCCAACTCAACAAGCTGAGTCAACGGGAGCTGGTTCAAGTGACCCTGACTCAGCATAAGGTGGAGTGTAATGGAGGATGGCCTACACACACACACGTGCTCACACACATGCACACACACACACACATGCACCCATACATACATACACAAACATACACACATGCATATACATACAAAAAGAAAAGAGAACTTATGGATTTAAAAATAGAATGGACATCGAAGAAGATATAATCAATGAACCAGTAAATGCCCAAACCAAAATACACAGGTGGACGCAAAAGCAAAGAAAATGCAGTAAGACACATGGGGTGTTGTCAAATAGATGGTATATGCATGGCTGATATTTGAGATGCCATTCAAGGGTGATATCAAGAGAGAGAATGGCCAAGAGTTTTCCGCCATCAGCAGGAGACAGCAAATGAAGAGAGTATGAAGGAAACATATGCAGGCATATCCAGCTAGTATAGAGCAAAGAAAGTCTTGAAAGTCCATGTGGGGGACAACGGAGCCATTGCAGGGCTGTCAGCTTTCCAGCAGGAATGATGGAATTTGTGGACAGTAGAATGATATCTTCAAACAGAAAGACAAAGAACCCTGTTAACAAAGACACATTTATTTATTTATGTGTTTGCACATATGCAGTCGTGTGTGTGTGCTTGCGCACTAAGGCCAGAAGAGAGCTTTGGATCCCCGGAACTGAAGTAACAGTATTTGTAAGCTGCCTTCTGGGGGTGATGAACTAAATGTGGGTTCTCGGGAAGAGTAGCAAGCTCTCTTAACCACTGAGCTTCTCCAGCTCCCAGTAAAAATAGCCTTCGAAATGACGACAGGTGCAGAAGGCATTTCTGGAAAATGAAGGCCAAATATGTCATCAGCAGACCCTCACTGTGTGGCATCCTAGTAGAAATCTGTCAGGGAAACATGGGATTGTTTGCCATTGGACGGAAACGGTGTTAGAGACAATAAATATGAGGGTAAAAGTGAATATTGACTGTTTCAAGTGATTATTATTCCCAGGTCACAGTAATACATTGTGGATTTCATAACGTGTGCTATCTGGGTAATAAACTCTGATTATTATTTATAAATACAACCTCTTGTTGTGTCCCACCCTTTCACCTCAGACTTTGCTCATCCTCTGTCCTCTGTGACCAGCTACTTGGGGGACCGCATGTCACCCCTCTACTTGATGTTGTACCCAAGTCCTTCCTTCTGTAGGTGTCCTCTGCTCCTGGGACTAATTGTCAGTTTCTTCACCCATGCCACCTCTTCTCCCACAGAAGCCAAAATGAGAACGAACATGGGATCAAACTGAACCCTCTGAATGTGGCTGGCAATTGGGGAAGACTGAGAAGCCAATGATAATGGCACTGGGATTTGTCTCTACTGTATGTACTGGTTTTTTTTTTGGGGGGGGGATCCTAGTCTATTTGGATGCACACCTTCCTAAGCCTGGATGGAGGAGGGAGGGCCTTGGACTTCCCACAGGGCAGGGCACCCTGCCCACTCTTAGGACTGGAGGGGAAGAGGGGGAAAGTGAGTGGGGGAGTGGGAGGGAAGTGGGAGGAAGAGAGCAAGTGGAAATTTTGAATGGTATTATTTATAAAGTAATTTAAATAAATAGATAAAGCCAAAATGACCACATGAATTCTGGGTAGACTTTTTTTTTCCTTTTCTTAAAACAAATTTTTTTCTGTGAAACAATTGTAGCAGTCCTGGAACTCACTCTGTAGACCAGGCTGGCCTTGAACTCACAGAGATCCACCTGCCTCTGCTTCCCAGGACTGAGATTAAAGGCATGTACTACCACTGCCTGGATTGGGTACACTTTTTTTTTAAAAAAAATACTTTAAAATTACGTGTGTGTGTGTGTGTGTGTGTGTGTGTGTGTGTGTGTGTGTGTGTGTAGGTATATACAGGTGCTCATGGAAGCCAAAAGAAGGCAGCATGTGCCCTGGAACAGGAGTTACAGGCAGTTATGAGCCTTCTGGCTTGCAAGTTGGAAACAGAACTTCTCTGTAAGCAGTATGCACTTTTTACCACGGAGATATCTCTTCACCCCATCTCATCTTTAGCCTGGCGGTGCCCAGTGGGGATATCAGTGGGCATTAGCAGACCCAGGCTGAGTGAGTGGATGATGGCTTTGCTATTTCATAAGCATGGCCAGGGCACTAGATTTCTCTTTGGTCTCTGAACCAGGCCTTCAAAGGCAGGCCGCTCCCTCCACATCCCTTTTTCTTCTCCCTGCCCATCTTTATTTGAAATCCCATTAGTTAGTGCCTTAGTTAGGGTTTCTAACTAAGAGAAGAGACACCATGACCATAGCAACTCTTACAAGGAAAATATTTAATGTTTTATTAAACATTAAAACATTAAACAGTCGACAGGGGCTGGCTTACAGTTTCAGAGGTTCAATCCATTATTATGATGATATGGAGCTTGGCCGTAGGTGTGCAGGCAGAAATGGTGCTGGAGAAGTAGCTGAGTGTCCTGCATCTTGCAGGCAATGGGAAGTTGACTGTGACACTTGGTGAAGCTTAAGCAAGAGACCTGAAAGCCCGCCTCCACAGTGACACACTTTGTCCAACCCATAAGGCCATATCTACTCCAACAAAGTCACACCTCCCAACAGCACCACTCCCTTTGGGGGCTTTTTTTTTTTTCGTCCAAACCACCACAGTTGGGCTCAGTTATAAGTGATAGTGGCAGGAGACTGTTGATGTTGTCTACTTGGGTCAGTAGCTGGCACACAACGGGGGGATAGTGAAAGGGGTCTGGAGGGACGAGTGGAAACCATCTGAGTGAGCACTTTCTATTGCTGTGAAACGACATGGCAGTGGAGGTAACTGATAAGAGAAGTATATTGGGGCTTACAGCTTCAGAGGGTGAGCCCATGACCATCGTGGCGAGAAACATAGCAGCTGGCAGGCGTGGCACTTGAACAGCAACTGAGACCTTGCACACTTCTCCACCAGTAGACAATAGAGGGGGTGGGTAGGAGGGAGAGAGCCCACCCCCAGTGACACACCTCCTCTAACAAAACCATACTGTTATCTTTATCTGAGTTGTTCCATTTACCAATAAAGACTCCGGAGTCAGATGTTAGCGTGAAAACCTGCTAGATCAGAGACACGAGAAGTACCCAGGTGACCTTCCTTTTCATCTAGAGACCCAGCAAGAGAGCTTCTCTCCACATGGTCCAAAACCGAAAAAGATCACAAATCTCTAAGTCCTTCCCTACTCCTTCTGTGAGTGTCTCTCTACCGGTCTTACCAGGTCCTTCATCCTCTCTAAGGCCAATTCCTATCAACTAGTTGTCCCCCTGATTCAAAGTTAATTTTATTAATACAGTCTCGGGGGTTCAATATAATCAAATATCACAAAATATACTTCCTAATCTTACCCAAGTGGTTTCACCAATTGAGGACCAAACATTCAAATCTATGAGCCTATAGGGACCATTCTCAAACCCCCACACTATTCAACATAGATGGCAACTGTGTGTGTTATTTACACTTAGCACAGTGGACTGTTCCATTAATTCATAACTCTAAGCATTGAAGCTCAGACGGAAAGGAATCCTGGCAGTCGGGAGCCAAGCAGTACCACAAAGTCACTATAAGTATATCCTACAGCCCTGCTCTGGGGAAAGGTTTGCCCAACCTAACAACTCTGCTCAGGCAGGGGCGGGTTTCACCTTCTGCTCTGCTCTGCCTCTGGCAAAAGGTGTTACTTCTCTGTTTTGCTCCATTCCCGGGAAAGAAGATCTCACCCAAACTTCCTTCAAGAGATTTATTGGAAGGGAGGAATCCAGGAGGATGGCTGCCTCTGCTAGCAGCAACCTGAACAGGTACAGGCCTTATATAAGAGTGGAATTTTCCCAGGGAGGGAATTGTCAGATTTCAATCCCTGGGCATGGACAAACTCAGAGATTGGCTGGGTTTCATGCTCAGGGTTTGGTTGGTTTTTGTTCTAAGTTGATCACAGGTAGAGCATGTTTCTCTGGCTCTGGTTTCGGGGCCAAAGTGTGTTTCTTTCACTGGCTCTAGGTTCAGGGCCAGGGTATTTTTCTTTGACTGGCTGTTTTATTCGACAATAGCTCAATCACAGACACAACCCAGAGCATCCTAGGAATCCAGCCAGATAAGATCAGGGATCCAGTCCTGTGTCTCCTGAGTTGCTCATCTCAGGCAGGAGTCAGGCTGTTCTGGGTTTGTCCAGAGGTCTGCTAGTGGCCTTGCCCTGTCCTTTCCTGGTTTTTCTGCATGATTCATTATTGATTTTGGTCACATGCTCCACCATCCCAAGATGCCTCCAAGGCTCAAGTAACCTTAGCTAGCTACAGAGGGTCTTCAGTTTCACAGGCTCAGAGAAAGTTTTAGGACTTTCCCAACATCCTCCCTCTCTTCCCTACTGAAAGTCCCAGGCTGGAGTTACTCTCTAGGGTCTGGAAAGCACATCTATCAGCCCGTTTGTTCATACTGGTGTAGTAAGCAAGGGTCCCAGCTGAAGCTTGTCAGATTGGAGACCCGGGCACTCAGTCAGTCCCAGGAGGGTTTTAAAAATGAGTTATTTGAGAGAAGTAAACATCAAAAACCAAGCAACCCAACTAAAAAGAAATGGGGGCATGGAATTAAACAGAGAGCTGACAAAAGATAAAAGTTCAAATGGCCTTGAAACATTTTTAAAATACTCTTTAGCATCCTTGGCCATTAGGGAAGTGCAAATTAAAGCTACTTGGAGATTTCATCTTACCCAGTCAGAATGACTAAGACAAAAAAAAAAAAAAAAAAAGATACTAAATGCTGGTATGGATGTGGGGAAAGGGGAACCCTTAATTCACTGTTGGTGGAAGTGAAAACTGGTGCATTCCCCGTGGAAACCAGTGTGGCAGTTCCTCAAAAAGCTAGAAATAGATTAATTCATGACACAGCTGTATCACTGGTGGTTATACAGCCGAGGGACTCTATATCTTACTGCAGAGAACTACATTCGCGTTCATTGCCTTTCTATTTATGAGAACTAGGAGTTGTAAGCAGCCTAGATACGCATCACTCCATGAACAAATAATGAAAATGTGTTATATATGCACAATGGAATATAATTCAGCTGTTAAGAAAAATGAAGTTATGAAACTCAGATGTAAATGAAAATAATACATATGCTTTATATACGAACTATCTGTGTAGGTTGTTTAAACAATCATTATGAGTGAGATAGCCTCGGCCCAGAAAGACAAATGCCGCATACTTTTTCTCAAATGTGGATGTTAGCTTTGGATCTTCAGGTATGTGTGCTTCATTTGAAATACCCATAGAGGCCAGGAAATTTGTATGGAGCCATGGCAGGGACTTTCAAGAGAGATAGAACACAGTGATATTGGGGGGGGGGGCTAATAGAATAGGAAGGATTAAATTTGTGTTGGGGGTTGGGAAAACAGGGCAGAGGGTTGAGTACTTGGAGGTCTCTGCCCTCCAGGTCCACTTTAACTGAGTGTCTCATGGTGGGTTTCATGCACCCCCTGGTGGTCATCTTTATTTTTGCAAAATCTGAGCTAGAATGAGGCTTCGAGGGGCGGGCTTCAAGGCCCCCCGCAGGCACCTGTGCACCAATAGCTGCTAGTACTTCGAGATGGAGCATGAGGAAATGCTGTCTGGATGAAGGAAGGGGGCGCGAGCCTGGCCTGCGGCTGTTGGTGGCTGTGGAGTGAGAGTGCCGGTTGTCCCAAACAGCTGTCGTCATTCACAGTGTCCCGCGGTGTAGCCGCTTTGAGAAAGCTGCCCTTCTGCTCTCAGTACTTGCACCATGCACTTTTCAGTCAGGAAAGGACATGCTTCCAGCTGTCCCTTCTCAACCAGGATGCTGGATGCTGTAGATGAGGGAGGAAGGCAGTTTGAGGGGCCCAGGCCGTCAGATGGCCGGCTCAGGGTAAGGATCAAGTTAAATTCTGGCTTAATTTTTTTAATATTTATTTTTATTTTATGTGCATGAGTGTTTTGCCTGCGTATATGTATGTGCACTATGTGAGTGCCAGGTGCCCACAGAGTTCGGAAGAGGGCATTAGATTCCCTGGAAGATGAGTTAGGAATGGTTATGGGCTGCCATGCAGGGGCAGGGAATTGCATGAGCAATTGCATTTAGCTGCTGAGCCATTCTAGTACCACCCTGTCCCTCCTCTGTTACAGTTAAAAGATTTGATTGCTAGGTCAGAGTCAAGGGGAGAGACAGAAGACAAGACAAACCTGTCTGTGTCATTCGAGAGGACAAAGCCAATGTGTGCATATGTGAATTCCTCCCTCTTGTATAGGTACTTGTGTGCATCTGTGTGTGTGCCTGCGCATGCGTGTGCATGCTTGCACACATGCGAATGGTCTGTGTTGGTATTTTGGGCTAATAAGAGCCCTCTCACCTGCTCCTCCTTTTCAGACACGGAAGTGCAAGGACTATTGAGCTTATCAGAGTTTTGCGCAAGTATCTGAGTTGTGGAAAAAATGCAGAAAGTTGCAGAAAGAGAAAATACTACACTTTCCATGTAAATGTATATGGAGAATACAAATACTATGTGTGAGTAAATATAACATCTTAACATGGAAATGAGTCCAGTGGAGTTCGGCCATGTTTTTACACAGTTAAACACTAATGAGCTTTTATGGGCTCTGAATATTCTGGAATATGTCTGGTACGGTACGCAGTGGCCAGAGACTCCAGAGGAATGAACGCCCTGGCCTCCTTGAGGTGAGTCAGGGACTTAGGGTCCTAGTGACTTGTAAGTTCAAATGTGGGTGTCTACTCAAGGTGTCCCATGTTCCTCTGGTTGGGACTGTGTGTGGCAGCTTGGGGTTAGGGTCAGCTCCTGCTAGCCCATGTGGTGATTTTGTACAAACTATCCAGATACCCACTGTCCGGCTCCCTTTGTCTCCGTATTTTACTGGCGGTGGGAGTTTGGGCTAGTTTTTTCCAGTTCTTGGCTACATATTCAGAGAATTGGAAATGAGGGCTCACACAGATTTGCCAACGAAGCAAAGGAAGTTTGTCCAGAGCAAAGAAAGCACGATCACAGATATGAGGGCTACACTTCCAGAGTGCCAGCTGGGCCTGTGAGTGGGAGAGCTCAGTTTCCTTTTATGAGTTTCAAGAGAAGAGTATGGTTATTAAGGGGTATAGCTTGGGTGATTTTCTGTTTTGATTGGTAGATTAGATCACACAACAATTTTTCCTACTGTACACGTCCTTTCCCATAATGCATCTGATTTTTTTTTTTATAAAAGGCATGCCTAATTATGCAAAGGCAAAGGCTTAAGATGGTAAACAGGGGATTCCCCCTAGACGTTTGCTAGAGGACACAATTCGTCGTACTGTAAATATACCACAAAAAATTCAGACTGGATTGCTTCTTCTGTTTTTCATATCAGACTGTGCTGGGACTACACTTGAATAGAGCCTGTCTAAATTAGATTGTTATGAGGGGCAGGGAAACTTGCACTATTGTTCGGAGATGAGAGTATGTGTGCCTGATGTGGAGGTCGGGGGATAAGAGAGTTCTGAGGTTGCTAGGTTCATGGCTTGGAGAGGAGTGTGTGTGTGTGTATGTGTGTGTGTAGTATATGCAGGTGAAGGAACTAGGCTGCCAAGTGAATGATTATAAGAGAGAAGTGTGCACAGCCTCAAACCAGATAGGGTCGCAGGCTAAACTAACAGCTATGTTTAGCCTGCCTCCAGTCTATTGGAGAAGCCATGAATCTGCAAAGCCATCAAGAGGTAGAAACTAGATCCCCTGGCTGTTGTAGTATACACCATTCACACATTCACTGGGCCAGAGTCACTCATGAGTAGAGTCACTGACATCAGTCTCACCCACAAAAGGATGCAGGGTGACAAGCAGACATGTTTCATTATAGTCAAGTAAAGGTTCTTTTATTTAAAAATAACAGCTGAAAATGAGGCCCAGGAGAGGAAGGGCGGAGCGGGGAGAATTAGCGCTGGGCTATCATTAAGTGGGTGACTGCCTTGCAGAAGAAAGAGCCTTGCAATTGGGGGAGCAGGGCTGTGATTAGGTTTCTATGCCAGCCCCAAGGGGCTGGAGTGCTTTCTGGGGCTAGCTGGCTCGGAAAGAACTCTTGTTCTGTCTGGGGATTGTCGTTAGTCATCCTTTAGCAAGGCCTGCTCTAGGTGGTGGAGCTTAAATAGAACTCTGCCTGGGAGGAGGGGAGAACATTCAGTGAGTGAGGAAAGGGACCTAGCCTCTCCTATTTAGGTTATTGGTGAATTCTCAAATCCGGGCAATTTTCTTTCTAGTACCATAGATCATCACCAGCTATCTCCTAGACCATCCTGGTATTCTTTCTGCTCAACTTCAAGCTCTCCTCTTTCTTCTTCCCCATCCCCATAGAAGACCAGATATTCTTCCTCAACCTCAAACTCAATCCTGTTCCCTGCTCTGCCTTCACTTCGGGGTGACAGCTGCCTGGGTTCAGCATTATACCCTTCTGCAGCTTATGAGATACCCGATGACCTCACCTGACCTCTGTGGCTTTATCTCGTCTTACTGCTCTCTTTCCTGGGTTTACTGACTTTTGGATTCAGCCTGAAAACTCACAAAATACCCAAAATCTCTTCTGTCGTATTTTAGTCAGATGTCCAGTGGTTATCCTCGACTGCCCCGTCCATCCACCTCTTCCTCACTTACTACTAATACCCAGCCCCAGTGTGGTCCCAGGGTTGAAGGCAAAGGGATGGAGCAGCTACTGGGGCTGCCATAATAATCTTAAAAGCATGCAGCATACTGCACACTTCACAGTATCTGTGTTTGAGTCCAGTCAGACGACTCAGCAGGTGAAAGTGCTTGCTGTTAAGTCTGATGACCGGAGTTTAATCACCCTGATCCAAACGGGAGAAGGATAGCATCAGCTCCTGAAAATTATCCTCTGACCCCAACATGTATGCTGTGGCATACACATACCCCTCACCCGTGAAAATAAAATGTAATAAAGATGTTCGATTTCTGCATTTGCAGGCACCATACAGAGTTGACTCCTGGCACTCTGGGTGCTTGCACTGTGTGGTATTTAGACCAGAATAAAGCAGAGTCCAGGAAGAAGCTGAAATCTAAGCTCACTGTTTTCACTTTGGGGGCCTCCTGAGATCTGCTGGGTAATTACAGCTGCTCAAAGGCCTGTGATAGCTAATGATAGTGTGGTTTGTGTTGGCTTTGCTGTTCCTGGTGCCAGTGGTCCATGTGGGAGGTAGCTAAGAGGTGGCTTGAAGCCACCCCAGGTAATTGCTTTAGACTTTCACCCATGAAATAGTCCAGGGATGGGGAAGGGATGACTTATTTGGTCTTTGCCAGGGTTGGCCAACCAGGCTAAGGATCTCTGCCAGGTGGCAGCTAAGTGCCATTTTGAAACTTACAACCATCACTAGGTGGCCTCACTCAGGGCATGTTGCCTGCCCTCTGCTTCTGGTCTTCAGAATTAGGACATACCCATTTTTCTTCAGTATCTAGAAAGGGGGAAGCCTGGAGTATATGCAAGGTTGGTCCCAGGGATCAGTGGAAAGATATATCCTATAGACATGGATGCAAATGTTTACATACATACATACACACATTCATACACACACGTACATAATACACATGCATGCATTCACACATACACATGCAGACATACATGCATGCATACATACATACATATGATAATGTGTCAATAGATACAGTGCTCTCTGTGTAGCATTGCTTGACTCAAGGGAATGCCATCCAAGACCAGGAGTTTGTGAACCCCGACCAGACCTCTAGCTGTTGCAGTATTTGCCAAGGCCTCAGCTACTAAAAGCTAAGGAGGCTTCAGTGCTGGGAGCCGAGTTTGCCTGCTCCCCTTTCCTAGGGAAACACAGACAAATGGGGGCAGGAGAGGCCGAGGAGTCTTGCTTCTCCTTGGGTAACACTAGGTCTTTCCCTAAGGATGGTGAAAATGGAGGACAAGTCAAGGAATCAGGGATGTCACCTAGGGATAGGGAAGAACACAGGAGGTGGTGATTTCCTTTCCTAAGACAGAAGAAATGTTGGAGCAGAAGAGTTAGGGTGGTGTGGGACGCAGTGTGATGTTTCACTTTATCCATACTTAAGGCTGGGGAGTTCTTGTAAGGGACTTCCTTTTGACATTACAACATGACGTCATCTGCAGATCCACAAGTTTATTCTCTTAAGAACGCACACACACACACACACACACACACACACACACACACTCTTTCATGTTTTAAGTAAGTTTCCAATTTTGTGTTGGGTTGAAATCATAGGTCTCTTCGGTCTCATGTGATCCATGGGCCATTGGTTGGACACCTTTGGTCTATCAGCAGAGCTTACATACAGAGGGGTCAGCAGAGCATACTCATGGCAGACAGAAGTACAGAAGGTTCTACCTAGGTACGTCTGTAGCAAGGGTACCAGGGTATGGGGTTTATATAAAGGAAATGGCTCAGACCTGTGTTTAATTCCTTTCCGTGTTTTGGCAACAATGTAAATACTTTTATTAGCACCAGGAATGTTAAGACTTCAGCTTAAGTTCAAGAGCACAGGTGAAAACACACAGCTGGTTGCATCACAAAGTAGCCAAGGCACTTTGTACTTCTAGGGAAAGAGAAGAAAATAGGGGAATTATTGAATTATTGGATGTTGGTGGACTTTTTTGTTGGGGCTGTTGGCACTCCAATAACAACATGGAGACTTATTATTAATTATGAAAGCTTAGATAATAGCTTAGGCTTGTTCATAACTAGCTCTTACAATTTAAGTTAACCCATATTTTTATTAATCTATATTCTATCATATGGCTTTTAACTCTATCACATTTTGTGTGTCTGACTCAGTCTGCATCTGTCTGGTTTCTCCTTTTTCTTCCCAGTGTTCTCTATTTCCCCAAAATCCTGCCTAGCTATTGGCTGTTCGGCTTTTTATTAAACCAGTTAGAGTGATACATATTCACAGTTTATGAAAATATTATTTCACATTTCCTCTATTTTGTCTAAATAAAAAGGAAAGGTTCTTAACTCTAACACAGTAAAACTATATACAATGA
>JAQHUG010000084.1:3009002-3047156 GCA_028555095.1 Dicrostonyx torquatus
GAGCCACCATGTGGTTGCTGGGAATTGAACTCAGGACCTCTAGAAGAACAGTCAGTGCTCTTAACCGCTGAGCCATCTCGCCAGCCCATTTGCTTTCTTAAATGGATACTGAGAGATGGTAGTTGAGAGGACTCTTGGGAGATGGGAGAACATTTGGCTTCACTGAGCAGAGATCTGGCTTTCACAGGTATCTTGGTGGAGGTAAATACCGAAGTCGTTGAAGGTTTGAGTCAGAGGTAGTGCGGCTGGAGAGGGTAGCAGGGCCAGGTCACAGAGCTATAAGGGCCCTTTGGGCTACAGTGTTTGGGCTGTATTTTATCTGGCAGTGGGAACCAAAGTGAGGGCTTCAGCAAGCCTTGCTGGCTACTTGGTAGAACAGAGTTGGAGAGAAGCCCATCTAGAGGTGAGGAGGTCAGACAGGTGGGGCCTGCATGTATGAAGGGTTCGTTAGAGGATGATCAGGGTGATGGCTGAGGCACGGTGTCTGGTAATGAGACTTGGGTGCACTTCTGAGCCTGTGTGGACATCCGCGTGCTTCAGTGGTGTGACCTCTTGGAACCTGTACATGGCTCCTCCTTAACTGACTACCTGGATCCTCTCAGCTCTGCCAGTCTGGCAGGCTAGGCCATGGTGGGAAAAGGGGTTGAAGAGCCTTGTTTGGGGGAGGTTATCCCTTCACTGAAGGCAAACAGCATTTTTGCCTAGTGCCAGGCAAGACCTACTTGCAAACTCATGTTCTGTCTCTGGGCTGCTAAGTGCTTTGTTAAAACTCAAGATGTAGCAGCATTTGGACGGCAGCTGAGAGCTTGGCAGAGGGTCCTCCCGGATGAGGTAAGGGGAGAAGCTGAGGACGCTGCCGGTTTGCAGCTGGAAACATCTTTCCATGGCTACTTGGCCAGGTTATAAATGCACTTTCCAAAGAGCAGGCTCGCTGCAGGAGCTCAGGTTGTATGTCTTGGAATCACCATGCCGAGAAATGGTGCCAGCCGCCTGGTGGGTGAATTGCTGTCGCTGGGACCTTGGCAGGTTTTGCAAGACCTCCCCACAGGGGTTCAGACACGGGGACTGCCTAGGCCCCTTTGGAGTTAGTTGAGAAAGGCCTACTTTGTTTCCTGTGCATAGTCAACATATCACAAAAATATGTACCTTTTTAATTCTAGTAGGATTTCTTGTAGAAAGATCAGGAAAAAAAGCATAAAAAGAAACATAAAATTACTTCACCAAGATACAGTTATGATATAATTCTTTTTTATATTTATACATACACCATTTTTTCCTTTCAAAAAATGGAACATACAGTATGGATTATTGAGGGCTGGCCCTTGCCAGTCTGCTCTGATCATTCCATGTTGATGGTCACAGAGTGTTTATTGTTACATAGTCTATGTTAATCTACTGTACAGAGTGTAAACTCTTTAGTTATGGTTTCTTCGTCTGAATAAATCCATGATGATTTTCACTGGGTGCTTGCTATAGGGTTTATTCCAAACCCTGAGGTGTGGATCATAAAACTCAGCAGTATTCATATTTGGTGCCGTGGTTTCATAAAAAGGGATTGACCATGACCAACTCCTGTCTTGTTCTTCGTGGATTTCTGAGGGCTCCTGGGAAAGCTTTTGGCAGCACCGGCCTGGGCAGACTCACGTATTCCCACTTTTTCTGTGGGTGAGTGCTGGGTGTAGCGATGAGGCCAGAGTTGTCATCCCCCACAGTGCAGAATGCAGTTGCCCTTGGATAAGTGCGTCCTCTCCGCCTGACCCCAGTTAGGTGACCTTTTTTACAAAGCCTCTTGAGCTCAGGGATCCTGGGGTCAGAAGAAATGAGCAGATGCCCCTGATTAGAATGGTGCCTTGGAGCACCCAGTCCTCTGGCTAGCAGAGTTTTCATACTCTTCTCCCCAGTCAGAACAGGGCTGAGAAGGCTCTTGGTAAGTCGCTTCCTAAAGCGCATGTGTGACTCTCTGAGGCTGTGTCTCCAGGCTGGGATCTGTGGATGGGCTCATCTAAGCCAGGCAGCACATTCCAGAGAAATGACAGCTGGCCCTCGTGTAATAAAGAGACCTGGCTGCTTTTTCCCAGTCGCTGTAAGGTATGAACTATGGGTGGTATTTGGAAGGAATGAAAAGGCTTCCCCTCTTTCCCGAGTCTGCTGCCCGATTGCTGAGTAGGTATGTGCTGGAACTGGCCACACAACTGGGAGGTGCATGGAGCCCCCCACTTCATCCAGGTCTGGTCTGGTCTCCTGCCTGAGCTCTGCTCTCTTATCACCCCCACTTTGAGGGGCAGTTGGCTGGCCCCCACATCAGAGATCCTCCTAACCTGGAGCTTTTCCTACATAGTTATGGGCTTTTGTGTCTCACTTATTTCCCTTGATTTCTTTTAGAGTAAATTTCCATCTGAGCCATTGCAGAGACTTGGCTGAGTTGAAACGAGAAGAGGAGGGACAGGCAGAACAAGGGTTCAGCAGGGTGCTGGCTTTCCAGCATGTTCTGGGCTGTGTGGCTTAGATGGGGAAACATGTCTGAAGCCTCCACTGTGTACTTAGGCCAGCCGCCAGTGAAGCTTGCTCCAGGTTGCTGCTGCATCCCTCAGAACTGTGTCTGCCTGGCCGCTCACCCATGTCAGCAGCCCGGCCCCAGTGTTGTGACTGTGTGCGACTGATCCACCTTTGTATCCTGAGCATCTAGCTCGGTGCCTGGAATCTCTGGGGTGTAAGTAAATGTTTGCGAATGAGTGGGGAGTGGCCAGGGAATGTGTCTGTCTCGATCCCCACTACAGGAAGAGCCATGTCTGTTCAGAAGTGCCTGTCTGTGGCAGGTGCAGACGGGCAGAAGTCAGTTTTCCTCTTCTTCTGTTGACTGCCTTTTGTATACTTCAACTTGGCTTGGCCCCCTGTGTCATACTATCTCAGCTCTCTTTGTAATTGTCTGTTCTGTTTTGTTACTTTCTTGTGGACAGGATCCAGGTCTTTGAATTCTTCACCTCTACTGATATGTGGCAGCAGGACTCACCTGTTTGGGCAGCCCTCAGTTCAAGTTCAAAGGGAGGTCCCTGTCGGAGGCCCGTTGTCACATTCTGGATAGTATGACCTGCATCAGTGGTTTGGGGAGAGTGGCCCTGCAGAGCTGCTTCTTCCCCTATGAGATCCTCATGATTTTGGTGTCCTGGGAACAAACTGTCTACATCAGACTGTCATACATGTGGCTCTTGACACTCTCCTAGCATATGTATTAGAAAGTAAGACAGACAGACAGGAAGCCAGGTGTGCACACTTGTAATCTTAGCAATTGGAAGACTGAGGCAGGAGGCTTATTGAGTTCTAGGCCATCTTGGTATCCATAGTGAGACCTTGTTTCTAAAAAGGAAAACAAAATAAAACCCAGGCAGGGGCCAGAATTGAACACATATCCCTGGTTCCATGTTGTGACCCCTCCTTTGGGTGATCTCAAATACCTTATTTAGTGATATAGTTGAGGGTAATGTGTATGTATGTGCACAGCGTGTATGAATGTGTCCTCTCATATACATTGTCCCCACCCCAATACAGAATCTTGCTATGTTGCCCAGATGGCCTTGAACTTTGTTCTTCCTCACGCCGTCTCTTGAGTGCTGAGATTACAGGCATGTCCCACAGGTGCTCTTTCCACCGCGTCCCTCTGATGACTGTCCCTGAATGCCTTGCAGATACTGCCCTTTCCCATCATGAAGCTCCAGGTGTTGGTGTTGCTGATGTCCTGGTTTGGTGTCCTGAGCCGGGTGCAGGCCGAATTCTTCACCTCTATTGGTACGTGACAACCAAACTCTAGTTTACCTAAGCAGCCCTCAGCTAAGTGCAAGGGGATGTCACTGCCTGAGGCTCGGTCAGGGTTCAGTCCAGGGAGGGTGGAGCTTGTGAAGGTTCTCCTCCCCCATAGCTTCACGCCATCCTGATGAACATATGTCTTGGGAGGCAGCTTTCTGAGTTGGGCCCTCCTCTCTACAAGTGCAGATTGCAAGTAGCTTTCGGGTCTTTCTCGGTCCTCAGCAAGAGGGTGGTCTAAACAGTGGACATTCTCTGTCCCAAGGACCAGATTCTCTCCTTCCCAACTGGAAGTTCAAAGCTGATTTGCATTTGATGAGCCCTTAGGGTGTCCATCCCCTTATGATAGGACCAGCCAGGTGATGATGGGAGAATGAAGCTAGGACTTCTCCTCCTATAGTCCCCCCCGCCCCCCCCCACCCAGTGCACCTGCTCTTTGCCCAGGCATCCTCTTGCTCAGCATCTGTCTTCCTGGAATTGGGGTCATGCCGTGTGAATGACTAGGTACCTTTAACTACCAATCCCTATGATTTCTGGTTTACTGACATGCACTTGCCTGGGGGGGGTACTCATTTCTGTTCTGGTATTTGGGGCAGGCCATTCCTTGTCCATTTCTCACTGGCCCTTGCTTCTCTCCTGTAGGGCACATGACTGATCTGATTTATGCAGAGAAGGACCTCGTGCAGTCTCTGAAGGAGTACATCCTTGTGGAGGAGTCCAAGCTCTCCAAGATTAAGAGGTGTGCAATGTCCTAGACTCACCCTGAGTCTCCCTGCTGCTCCCTGTCCCCAGCCTGTCACAGTATCCTGTAAGAGGAATTCATTGAGAGGGTGACCAGAGGAGCTGACCTGAAGTTAACTTGTGCTGGTCCTCCAGAGTTGCTGAGTCTATGGGTTAAAAAGCAACCATCTTTTTCCTTTCTGCTTAACACATTTTAATTTACATTGGAGTTCCCAGCTCTTACCGACTAGATTAAGGGCTAGAAGTATCTAGGAAGTTACTGTAGTCATGTTTTATCATCTCTTGATGAAAGAAGTCTGGGCCTCACCAAGGAAATTACCAGCCTGTGTAAGTAGGTGTGGTAGTCTTTTTTTTTCTTCCCTTTGGTTTTACAGCTGGGCCAGTAAAATGGAAGCCCTGACCAGCAAGTCAGCTGCCGACCCTGAGGGCTACCTGGCTCATCCTGTGAATGCCTATAAGCTGGTGAAGCGGTTGAACACAGAGTGGCCTGCACTGGGGGATCTGGTCCTGCAGGACGCGGCTGCAGGTGAGGGGCAGTGAGCAGGGTATCAGCTGTGTCTGTGTGCCTGTCTGCTTCTGTCTGGATCTGTCCCTGTTAGTTTGTTTTAAAAATGTTCTAACAGTCACTTCCTGTTCTTTTGTAATGTTTCCTGGTAATGACATTTTCTAATTATGCTTCAGAAATACTTCTTTTTATAACAAACTTCAGGAACACAAAATATATCACCTAAAAATCATGATGCTTAATCCAATTGCTCCATGATAAGCACCTCTAAAATTATAATCTGGTGGATGGAGAGATTACATAGTGGTTAAAAGCACTGGCTGCTCTTGCAGAAGAACCAAGTTTGGTCCCCAGCATCTACATGGTGGCTCACAGCCATCTGTATTTACAATCCCAGTTAATCTGACACCCTCTTCTGACCTCTGCAGGCACCAGGCATGCATACATGTATACACAGCATATGTGCATACACATACATGCATGCATACACATACATGCATTCATATACAGCATACATGCATACACAAACATACATGCAGGTAAAATACTCACTCATACACATAAAATAAACTTTAAAAAATATTCAAGAAACCCTGTAATCTTGGGCTTGTGAGATGGCTCAATGGGTAAAGCCCTCACCGTGCAAGTAGGGGAGCTGAAGTTTGGATCTCCAGAAGCCATGGAAAGCCAGGCAAGTGTGTCTGGCATCATCCGAGCACTCGAGAGGCAGAGATTTCCCAGGGCAAGCTGGCTAGCTAGACTAGCTGATCAGTGAGCTCTGGGCTCAATTGAGAGATCTTGCCTCAGTGAGTTAGTAGAGGGAGATTGAAGAAGGCCCATGGCCTCCATGCACATCCGTATGCATACGTGTGCACCCACCCATATGAGACCATGCATACACACATATTTACAAACGCCACACATGAATACACACACCAAAAAGAATTAATCTGCTTACGTGTAAGTTAGGTGGGCTGAGGCAAGCTGGGAAATAGAGATGTCATCTGAATTCTTTCCTATGTGTGTCTTTTACAACAAAACATGACTGCATGGGTTCAACATAAATATGTGCTCAGCAAAAAAAAATGCATGGCTATCTCAAAAAATTATATATATATAATCATATATATGTGTATATGTGTGTGTGTGTGTGTGTGTGTGTGTGTGTGTGTGTGTGCTCAGTCCTGGGTTTCCCAGCTTCTGCAGATGCCATTAAATGTGTCTGTGCTGTGATTGTTATGGCTGGATAGTCATCTGTCACAGTGATATTCTCTAAGCCTGGTCAAGTCACTGCACCTGGGTTGTTTCCAATTTTTCAGCTCTCTTTTACATGCATCTTGGTGTCGAACTCTGATTATTTTTCTAAGTCAAATTCCTAGAAATGGCATTTCCAGGGCAGAGCACGGATTTGCTAAAGGCTCTTTCTGGGCTAGTGCTTTCTGTGTGTGAACACGCTCCTGTGATCCAGAGGACAGGATCTTGGTAATGGAAGGGTGGGCTGGAGGTGGGCCACGGGATTCCCAGCCTCAGGCTGGGCCTCTTCTCTGAGCTGGGAGTGCTGATTAACTTCAGACTAGCTGTCTCTCTGACTGAGACTGGTTACAGCCACGTGATCAGCTGGGGTTGGGTTTGGCTGGGGGCTGGGTAGTCTCAGGGGAAGGTTTGATGAGCTCAGCCCTGCTGGAGCTGTGCCTGTGAGCTCCCTGCCTCCAGAAACCACTGCCTTTCCCAGACCCGCCTCCCCTCCCTTTCCTGGGCAGGGCCTGCTGCTCAGAACAGCTCAGAACAGGCTGTTCCTCCTGCTTGCAGGAGGTGTAGGCGAGGAAGCCCTTACAGACTCAGATGATCTGCTGTCTGATCCTGTTGTCCCCGCCACCTCCCATCTAGCTGGGAGCTATGATTATCTGGAAGGTGATGGGACAGGCCCAGAGAGCAATTATTTATGTTCATCTCTGATGCTAAATGCTTGCCCCTGACAGTACAGTGTGGCTGCCAATGAGGCTTACCTTCTTTTTGTGGATGCTAACATCTTCAGAGTTCCTGACCATACAGCTGTGGAGAAGATGATGTAGCAGCTTTTTCATTCCTGGGCCCTGGCTTGCCATGTGGAGAAGGGGTGGCACCAGGTGGCTCTTGGAAAGGGGCCAGGGACGGAATTTGTTGGTGTTCCCCTCCCAGTCCTCAGTTCTTAGGTAGATTCTAAGGCCTGAAGCATTAGCATGGTAAGGCCAGGAGTCCTAGAATATCAGGAATTGTGTGAGGGTTGGGACTAGGCCTTGAGGCCCTAGAAAAGCCATCTGGGGATACTTCAGCGGTCAAATCTACCTAGGCCCTGGGCTGTGGTCTTGGTACCACAAGCCCATACTCTGACCCTGGACTCAAGTGCTAAGCCAAGTGCAGGACGTTTTAGTTCCAAATGAACAGCATAGGGAGGGTTAAGAAAGAAGTTCTGTGGAGGGACCCCCAGGGAGGACTCTCTGAAGAAGCAGAATGCTTTATTGTTTTTTTTCTACTCTTATTTTGGTACTGGCTCCTGAATGCATGCCAGGCAGGTGTTCCGATCACTGAGCCTACAGCCTACCAACAGCCTTTGAGGGAAGGGGCAGGGAAATCCCACTAGCCAGACACCTTCTAGCAACCGCCTCTGTCCCCGAGATCAAGAGTGACCTCTCTTCTCGCTGTCACTTGGAAGGTTTTGTCGCCAACCTCTCGGTGCAGCGGCAGTTCTTCCCCACTGACGAGGACGAGTCCGGAGCCGCCAGAGCACTGATGAGACTTCAGGACACGTACAAACTGGACCCAGACACAATTTCCAGGGGGGAGCTTCCAGGTGAGGCACCTTATTTACTTCCATCTCTTCAGTGTCTGGACAGGTCAGACTGGCTTAGGTGGAACTCACTGTCGGTGGTGGTGGTTTCGGGTTCCCTTTGGATGCCAGTCTCCCATGCTTCAACCCCTACCCAGACGTCTTGATTCAGGTTTTAGCCAAGATCTCTTCTCTAGCATGGTAGAGAGTTGAGGCTGTTGCTCAGGAGTCTACCTCAGCATCCCGCTCCCAGAAAATCGCCCATCTGCTGGCAGACCTGCTTCCCATTCCTGAGCCTCTCATTGCTTCCTGTCCACGGCTGGCCTGTAGACCCACTGCATCTACCGGATGTCCCCCTAGTCAGTCTCTGTCCCTTTCCATTCTGTCCTTACCTCTCTGGGCTCTTTGAGTTCATATACAGTCCCGCCTAGTTCCCCATTTCTTATGTCCCCCTTTCCCTTCTCTCTCTCTCTCTCCTGACCTTAAAGGAGGCTCTGTAGCTTATTGCTCATACTTCTCTAGGTCCAATGCTCTTTTGAGTCCATTTCTTCTTTCCTGAGGCTGCTGGGTAGTGATTTGATTTATTTTCTCTGCCACCCTCCCTGGTTCTCACATACTCCTGCACCCACAGTGCCTTTGTCCCTCTCGTCTGTGATCCTGTTCTTCAAAGTCACCAGGAGCACAGGGCCAGCAAAGCCAGCAGGCGGATTACAAGCATAACACCCTTTAATTTTGCTGTAGCGTCTGGCACGGATTGTTTCTCTCTGTCTGATGTCCTGGATTCCGGGGTGCTGATCTCTGCCTTTTCTCTTTTCACATGTCTGGCCATTCATTCCTCTGTTTTTGATTTTTTTTTTAATTGGCCTTTTGCCTGTTTCCTGCCCAGTGCTAGTGATTATAGATTTACTGGGTCTAGGGGGTTATTTGAGACCAATAAACCCAAGAATTCAGTTGGACCTCATTATAATTTAAATAACACCTCACTTCTTGGGAGCCTAGGGGAAATGCAGCTGAGAGACCCAGGTGATGTAGGACCTGTCTTCCTCCTTATTTGTCCCATGGCTGGCTACTCAAGGCCCAGGGTTTTGGTGTGGATGACTCTGCTGAGCTAACAAGAGGGGGAGAGTTCTCTTTATTCCTGCTTAAGTCAGGTGTTGGTCCAGACCCAACCATGAGGCCAGAGTGAGAAGGTAATTCTGGGAAGCTTTTTGACTTATGGCTGTGAGGCATGGTGGATGGGAGAAGGGAGCTGTATATGGACAGTGTCCTTCCGCAGTGTCCTGGATGGGGCTGGAGGGCAAAGCGAGTTACTCCCCAGAACTGCACCCACTGTTCACTCTGAACATTTTCCTCAGGGGAGCCCTACTGCTTTCATCACTTGATGTGCTGCCTGACATGGGTGACATGCAGATCTGTGTTCCTTGTCAAGGCATGTCTCCTGGGCCTCCAACTGGAATAGGCGAGTAGCTCTAGACATCTCTACTTGGACATTCCATGGATTGCATAAACTTGATTTGTGTCAAACGGAAATTTCCATCTGTCCTTACCTATTCTCTTAGCAAAAAGCACCTCTGCCCATTATTTAAGATTATTTAAGCCATAATCTTAAAGTCTATGGATTCTCTCTCTCTAATGCTCTCTGGCCCTTTGCCTATCTCCAACTCGCTTAGGAGAATTTTCTATCTGCTCCTAAGTGCGCATTTGTCTGTTTGAGTTCAATACTTAGCTTTCAGAAGTGACACCAAAGTCTCCCTATAGGTGGTCTTTGAGACTCCACTGCCTCCATGGGACATCTCTCCCAGCTTGCCTGCTGTTCCCAGCATTTCCATCTCTCAGCTCTTGTACCCTTACCCATTGTGGGCTCCTCCCTGTCTGATAGCCCTTCAGCTCTCAGCCTAGCTGTCACTGTTCATGGAGCAGACACTTGAGTTTCCTTCTGAGGAGGATGCTGAGTTATGGATGTCATTCCTCACATTCTTGGCATTCATAAGACATGTTGATTGTAGCTGCTGGTCTCTAACATCCTGAGGCAACATTCCCATAAATCATCTCAGTGGATTTTGGCACAGCCCTTTAAAACTGATTCTGGTGTCTCTATTTAGGTAGACTGGGTAGGTAGCGTATCTTTTTAGATAGGGGACTGAGGCTGAGGCTGGGTAAATTGTCCAGAGTCATACAACTGGTAGGGATGTCCCAAGATCTGGCTCTGTCCAGGTCCAGAGCACAGCTTGCTTATCTGTGTTAAGCCTGTTGTAATAGATTCCTGGATCCAAAGAGTGAGTGGAAATCCATGGAGACTTGTGGAGAAAGCAGTGGTCCCATAAGCCCCCTAACGCTTGTTCTGCCTGTGACTCCATCTTGTGTTTACTCTCCTGACTTTCTATCCCATGTCATCAGATTCTGGGCCACCAGAAAGAACAGATCTTGGTCTCTGCAGCAGCTGACCTCCTGGGAAGAGGCTCATTGTGGATCTTGGGCGAAGGGAGGGATGCACAAACAGTCTTAGAATGCCATCTGTGCCCAGTAACTGTTAACGGGGGACTCGGGTGGCTGCAGGGAGTGCCTAGCCCTCTTAGTTCTGTGGGAGCTGCCTTCTCATTAAAGCTGCTGCTGTTTCTCAGGTTGAAACCATCTTTGTGGCCACTTTCCACAGCAGAGGTCCCAAGAGGCACGAGGACCGCTGAGCCGATGCTCCAACATCCCTGCTGGATCCCAGCCTCAGTTCTTTGTCATCATTGGCATCTGTCACCTGTTCCCATTACCTGTCTCTTCTTCGCCTTAGTCCTTCTCATGTTACTCCATCTGTGTTCCCTTGAGGTCTAACCTCGAACCTCTCTGTCCTTGCCTTTTTCAGACTTCCTACCTGTGACTGTCCTCGTCCATGACTTTCATGTCCCCTGAAATCCGTTCTTAAATTCATCCATGTTTTCTGCTCTTCAGACTTCCATGGCCAGCTGCCCTCCACACAGCTCTCATTTTGACCTACAGGACCTTTACCCACTGGCCTCAGGGCCGTGTCTTGATGGGATCCCTGGACTCACTGTCACAAAGCCCCTTCTGCTTGAGAGAAGGAGTCTGAGGCTTAGAGATTGACTATGACCTCTAACCTGAGCTAAACTGTCCTGTTTATGCTCACTATATTGATGGTGTTTCATGGTGTGTGGTGTGAAGTCTGGATGGGATTTTGCTTGGATAATGTCCCTCTTTCAGTGGCCCAGGCCTTCTCCAAAGTGAGCCTCTCCCTTCCTTGCCCAGAGGCATTTCTGAGTCTGACTGTTGCTATTCCTGCTACAGGAACAAAGTACCAGGCCGTGCTAAGTGTGGACGACTGCTTTGGGATGGGCCGTTCAGCCTACAATGAAGGAGACTATTACCATACTGTGCTGTGGATGGAGCAGGTGCTGAAGCAGCTCGACGCGGGGGAGGAGGCCACCATCACAAAATCCCTGGTGCTGGACTACCTGAGCTATGCTGTCTTCCAGCTGGGTGACCTGCACCGTGCTGTGGAGCTCACCCGCCGCCTGCTCTCTCTTGGTAAGGAGGTTAGGGACTGGACCTAGCAAGGGAACTTGATTCTCCTGGCCACACTGCTTGATCATCTCTTAGAACTAAATCAGTTGGATTGTCACCTGCTCAGGGATGAGTGTGTCATAGTGATTTCAACTGCCTTTCACTAGCTCCTTACCCACAGCCTTCACGTTAGGCCATGTCCAGCTGATGATGGGTGTTCAAAGGCCTTTGACATCCTTGTGCGTATATGTGAGTGTTGCTCATGCATGTGCATGGGCCTATGTATGTAAGTGCATGCGTACCTACACGCATACTGTGGCACTTTTAAAAATAAGGACCTAGTGTTGTGGCGCTTGTACCATTATGCAAGGTTAGACCCTTCACTGTGTAAAGTACAGGTTGAGAAGCAAGCTGTACTTCTGGATTGCTGCAGTGACAGTAATTCTAGCTCTTAGTGTCCCGAAGTCTAAAGTAGGACTCTGTATGTCTTGTGATGTGGGACAGAACAAGGCTCAAAGCACTGTTAATCGCACCTTTTGCTAATACGTGGGAATGTTATCGTCTGGACTTTCACAAAGCAGTGAAGACTTGACTCTGCCACTGCTTCCCAGGGAGCCTGAGTGTGAGGCCAGCTAGCAATTGAACATCCCGCAAGACCAGTGTGGCCAGAGGGTTTTGTAGAATCTGTCGTGTGAGTTAGTAAGAGCCTTGGACAGAGAGTCAGGACCCCGACTCTTCTGTATGGTTTCATCTTGAGTCACTGGGCCTCTCTGAGCCTCAGTTTTATTATCTGGGGTGTGATGTGGAAAATCCTGTCGTGGCTGTTGCTTCAGATATTGCATTGTTCTCCAGAACTGTGACTCTTCTACTTTTAAATAAAAGTTTATTACATTTTATTTATTTACTTATTTTTGTTTGTTTGTTGATTGTGTATGGACAAGAAAACCACAAACATCTGTTAGGCCATTTACAGAAACTGGTCTGTGAGCCGTGTACACGTGCTACGGTGTACATCTATATGGTCGGGGCCAACTCCAGGGAGTCAGTTCTCTCCTTTTATGCTATGTGGACCCTGAGCATTGAGCTCAGGTTGTCAGGCTTCGCAGTGTGCACCCTTAACTACTGAGCCATCTGGCCTGCCTTGTAGCCCTCTTATTATTTATTCATTTATTTATTTACCAGTCTCTCAGCTTGTCTCCCATCTGTAGCCAATGTGTGATGTGCTCCTTGCTAGACTTGCTGGCTGCACTTGGGGAATGGCTTTAAATAGCTACAGCCAATCACAAGCAGGAGGCGGGACTTCAGGGGATCTCCTGGAGGTCCCACAGTTCTGAGTTCTGCCTAACCCCCTAGTTACTAGCTAACTGTGCCCCGCTAAGACATGTCTCCCTCATCACTGGACACCATGTTGGCTTTTAAGTGCTGGCTGACGCACCCCGGTTAGGTGCTGCAGCCAGCAGAGTGTAGCCTAGCAGCGGGGTTGCTGGGAGAGGAGCGGCTCACAGAACAGTTTCTGTAAATGGCCTAACAGATGTTTGTGGTTTTCTTGTCCACATTTTTCGCTTTTCTAGACCCGAGCCATGAACGAGCTGGCGGGAATCTTCGGTACTTTGAGCGGCTGCTAGAGGAAGAAAGAGAAAAACCATTGTTCAATCAGACAGAAGCTGGACTAGCGACCCAGGAAAACCTGTACGAGAGGCCGGTGGACTACCTTCCTGAGAGGGATGTGTATGAGAGCCTGTGTCGTGGGGAGGGCATCAAACTGGTGAGACCTGGGAAAGGGTGGGTGGCCAGGCTGGGGATCTGGGTGCTGGCTCTGGGCAGGTAGCATGGGAAGTTCTGTTGTCGATTTGCACTTTGTTCATCATCTTCTGAGGCTGGGAGGTGGGGGTTCTCTGATGCATAGAACAGGAGATTGTCTCCATGGATGCTCCAGGGAGAAGTCCCATCTCCAGGGCATTGCTGTACTCCCCACTCACCCCAGTGTGCCTACCTTATGTTTGACTCATTGGTTTGAGGGAAACGATGGGTGTAGATATGCCTCAGGTCCCCAGGGAAGTCTTGGTGTCAATGACAAGAAAGACCCACTGGTAAAATGGCAGCCCTTGCTGGGGCTTGGTGTCTGTGTCCGTGGCTTCTGAGAGCCATAGGGTTCCACTGATCCTCACAGCTCAGTATTGAGGGAGGTGTTCCCCTTTTCTGCGCCCCCTGATTGGCTTCTGATTGTTTTCTATCTGGAAAGGCTTCTCCCCAGCCACAATGCTTCAGACTTATTTAAATCTCCATGAAAAGGATCAGGAGGTGCCCTTTGCCACAGGAATCGTGGAAATGGGGTGATCTTTGGGGAGCTGCATGGTTTGTGTGCGGTCACTTCCTACTCTGGTTTTCTTCTGTGGTGAAGCTGAGGACAACCTTGGCCATGGAGGGTGAAACCAGCCTGTGCAGGCAACTGGACTGACACTGAGCATGAGGACTCACTCTGCTCAGGACCTATGTTCTGTGCTTCCTAGACGCCCCGGAGGCAGAAGAAGCTTTTTTGTAGGTACCATCACGGTAACAGGGTGCCACAGCTCCTCATTGCCCCCTTCAAAGAGGAAGATGAGTGGGACAGCCCGCACATTGTCAGATACTATGATGTGATGTCGGATGAAGAAATCGAGAGGATCAAGGAAATCGCTAAACCCAAGGTAGGTGTCTCTGGGGGTCCTGCCGGGCCCCTGAATGAGGCGGGGTACAGTCCCTCCTGCTGCCTCTGTGGGGCAGCTTGTCTATGCACCAGTTCACTCTCGCCCATAGCTAGTGTGAGTACATTGACGTGCTGTGGACTTAGACTGACGTTGTAGGTTTATGAACTTGTAGAGAAGAAAAAGCAGGGAACCAGGATGGACAGACGTGAGCATGATAGCAGGTCGTGTTGGGAGCAGAGCAGCTTGGTGACAAATGCCATTTCACCTGGTTGAAGGGCTGGTGTATGGGTTTCTTTTAAAGAATTGCATAGTCCCAGAAAAGTGGAATCTGTGGAGTTCCAGATCAGCACTGCTGTGAGGGGTGAGGACAGCAGTGAGGGGTGAGGATGGCAGTGAGGGGTGGGGACTGCAGTGAGGGGGTGAGAACAGCAGTGAGGGGTGAGGGCTGCAGTGAGGGGTGGGGACTGCAGTGAGGGGTGAAGACGGCAGTGAGGGGGTGAGGACAGCAGTGAGGGGTGAGGGCTGCAGTGAGGGGTGAGAGTGGCAGTGAGGGGTGAGGGCTGCAGTGAGGGGGTGAGGACAGCAGTGAGGGATGAGGGCTGCAGTGAGGAGTGGGGACTGCAGTGAGGGGTGAGGGCGGCAGTGAGGGGTGAGGACAGCAGTGAGGGGTGAGGGCTGCAGTGAGGAGTGAGGGCAGCAATGAGGGGTGAGGTCAGTAATGAGGGATGAGGATGGCAGTGAGGGGTGAGGGCTGCAGTGAGGGGTGAGGGCAGCAATGAGGGGTGAGGTCAGTAATGAGGGATGAGGATGGCAGTGAGGGGTGAGGGCTGCAGTGAGGGGTGAGGGTTGCAGTGAGGAGTGAGGATTGCCACGAGATGATTAAGACCACAGTGTACTGTTTGACTTGGAGGAGGGTGTACATCCATATGATCTGGATAGTCTTCATCTTTACTTACTTATGTTTAAATTATCAATTCAAATACATTTCTTACATTTCCTCATTGGTTTGTTTTTTTTTGTCAATTTTCTGCTTGGGAATATTTTAATTTGTTGCATTGTGATATTAGTTCACTGTTATATGCTAAATTATTGGGTAGCATTTTTTTATGTAGGGTCTTAAGTAATTCAGGTTGACCTCAGACTTGTTTTATATATATATATGTATATATGTATATATATATATAAAACCTTGAGCTTCTGATCCTCCTGCTACAGCCTCCCGAGGGCTAGGATTACAGTTGTCTAATGTCACACCTGGTTTATATAGTGCAGCCATCAAACCAGGGCCTCCTATGTGCCAGCCCAGCGCTCTTTAAGCTGAGCCACGTTTCTAGCCTAACAGGCCTAACTGTTGATTTTTGCAGTGTCTCTCCCAGTGGTAACTCGTGTTTACTGAGTTTGGTGTGGCAGGACCTGTCTCCAGTGTTCTGACTGCATTGTTGAGATGTCTGAAACTTGGAGAACATCTTTGCAGTGGACCTCCTTGTGTCTGAGAATCATGGAAATCCACGTGGCATTTCCTGCTCCATAACCATCAACTTTTGTCTTTTGTATGACAAGTTACTGCAATTATTCCTTGATTGCAAGCCCCTAGATGATTGGTCCCATTTAACCTTTTTCTAAGAGAACCGTGGGCTTCCATTGCCCCAGCTTTCTCCCATCACAGGCGATTGGGAGGGAGTGATGAGCTGGGTCTTCTATTGCTTTGTTTGTAGTAGAACTGAAGTGGCTGAGGTGGCAGCAGCAGACCTCAGACAGGAGCCTATAGTGGCCCCAAAGCTCACCTTGGAACAGCCTTGGTTTGAAGACCTATCACACATCAGGAGACAGGGTCTGTTGCTGATATCATGGGTGTAATCGAGGTTCAATCTAGTGTATGGAACACTGTAAGTAGGACCCCTCATTTCACTTCCTTGGTCAGTTCCAAAGTCCGCCAGAGAAGAAAGCTTATTCTCATGGTTTCTAGCTGAGACAGGCACTGACAAACCAAAATCTCCTGAGAGATTCCTTACCTGCCTTAGTCTGGGGCATGGAATGGTTTTCTGTGTGCACATGCATACATGAGCGGCAGGGATGGGGAAGGTGGCTGGCGTTGGGATAACTAGTCTTTTAACAGGAGCCATGTGACAAACCATACACATTGGCCATCATGAGCTGACCTCTCCTTTCCGGAGGCCAGGGCAGACAGATGCTATTCTGGCTTTGAAGTGAGGCCAGTGAGCTTAGCTTGGCTTGCGGGGAATGCCTGGCAACTGTCTGTGAGTCCCCAGCCTGCTTTTAAAATAGCCCTGTCTGTCCCCAGGGCAGAGCACAGCTGCCCAAAGTCTTTTTTGGGCACCAGGCCAATGCCAAGGCTCAGATGTTTGCACAGTCTAGTGGCAATGGCTGTCATCAGGCGGGAATGGCCATCCACTAGGCTAATAAAAGGACCATAGATCGGAACCTGGGAAACCATCTTTCTTGGGTATGCTAGCTGCCATATTCATATTAGAGTGTTGTGAGAAAAGTGATCAGATGGGTCATTTTACTTCCTGACCAGACTTCTGCTATGGCTCCTCTTCTCCATCCCTTCTCACCTCCCGTCCCAGGCCTCTGTCATCTCTTGCCCTGATCCTTGTTCCAAATTTCTTTTAGTCTTCTTCCCATTCTGGTCTGTCCATAAGGTGGCACAATAGTCCTTACATTCCATGTGACTGCCCCTCCCTTGCCTTCCCTGTTTCAGGTTGACCATAAGATGGCAGCAGACCCCAGTCTCTGTCTCGGGCCTTTTCTCACCTCACTGCATCAGTAGCCTCAGCCTGTAGCCAGTGCCCTTTCATCCAGGGCCTTTGCACCAGTGCCTCTTTCCCTGCTGCTATAATGTACGTGGTACCCTAGCCTGGGCCAGCAGGTTGTTCTTCAAGGGCAGGGTCCCAAGGAAGAAGGATCAGAGGTAAAGAAGGTAGAACATGTGGGCTCAGGAGGTCTTGAACAAGCTGTGTCTCATGCCAGGCAAGCTTATTAAGAAGTTCAGCATCTTAGATAGTGTTTCCAGGGGGAGACATGAGTGCCACCGAAGAGCTATCATACAAGGGGATAGCACCTGGCACACAGTCGACACCAATCAGAAAGTTATTGGAAGTAAGTGTCAGCACGGTTCTGCTTGGTTCACCTATACTTGTACCTGAACATGCCTGTCCATACCGGGCCCACATCATGTGAGCCCATTAGGACAGTCTACACAAGGAAGGCACATGCACTCTTGCTGTGAACAAATATATCCCTCCTGGCAGTTCCATTAAGCCTTTATATGGAGACTGGGGAGATGAGGTAGAGGAAGGGTGTGTGTGTGTTTGTGTATTCATGTGTGGTTGCCCACGATAGATGGCTTCTACACAGCAGTTCATGTACATCAGATTTCTACTGTTTTCTCTGTTGCCTCTGGGAGGGCCGTGGCAGACTAAAAACTATTTTCCTTGCTGTACAGTAGGAGCCAAGCAGAGCAGGAGGCACAGCAGACAGGTTTGGATAGCTTCTTGGCAGAAGGATGGGAAAACTTGACCATGTCAATAGAAACCTCAGGTTGAGACTCAGAGATGGCCCTGTCTGAGTGTGGTGGATTCAGAGCTCAAGTCATGCTCAGGCAGTGTGGTGGGGGCCTGTCAAGAAATCGTGTAAAGACCAAGCAGAATTCATAGGCATAACACTGCTGCCAGCATAGCCCTGGGTAGCAGAGGGGGTGGGTAATGGGCAAGGAGGGTGTGGCCAGGCCTCATAACACAGAGGGAAGTGGAGACTGGACTGGAGTATCATGGGACCTCAGCTAGAGCTACTTTCTGCAGCTATTTTCCCACTGATGTGGCTGGCCCATCTGGGCTCAGTGTTCTCTGGGAAAACACCCAAAACCAAAAAGAATAACTCTGTCCTCTTTCTTTTAGCTTGCACGAGCTACTGTTCGTGACCCCAAGACAGGTGTCCTCACTGTTGCTAGCTACAGAGTTTCCAAAAGGTGAGCAGAGGTAGCTGTGGGGTGAAGTGGGGTGGGGTACAGCCACTCAAGCCCAGCTCCGGAGCTCCAGCTTGTCCTGTTTGCTGCACCTTCTCTCTCTGGGCAGTCACCCTGTGTTGCCCACTAGCTGGCCTTGCCTGGGAAGGGACCAGAGGACTTCACATAAGCCTGCCCATGCCTTCCATCCTTGCTCTTTTCTTTGTGCAGCTCCTGGCTAGAGGAGGATGATGACCCTGTTGTGGCCCGCGTCAACCGTCGGATGCAGCATATCACAGGGTTGACCGTGAAGACTGCGGAACTGTTGCAGGTAGGCTGGTCCCTGGGGCCAGAGAAGTTGGGAGGGGTTCTGTTGGGCTGGATGGTCTCCTGGGTTCCCAGGCTGTCTGAGCAGGCACCTACACTGTTAGTGACTCTTCTAATCAGAGGACCCAACAGAAGCAAACTGATGAAGGAGAGGTCTGCTTTGGCTCATTTTAGTCCATCATGGTGGGGAGGCTTGGCAGCAGGAACTTGCAACACAGCTTGTTCACATCTTGCCGAAACAGAAACCAGAGGTCTTGGGCTGGCCAGAGCCAACAGCAGATAAAACCTCCATGGCCCACACCCAGTGGTCTAATTATGCCAGCTAGGTCCCAAAGATTCCACCCTCCAAAAACAGTACCACCATCTCCAGAGTGAATATGTACTCACATGTGCCTTGAGTTCACATTCCCAGCATCCATACAAAGAGCTGAGCATGGTTAGGCATTTTGCTGCTGCCCTAGTGCTGTGGAGAGCACCCACAGGCTTGCTGGGTGACAGCTTAGCTTCAAGTCCATTGTCTCAAGGGAATAAGGAAGAGCGTGATGGAGCAGAACACACAGCATTCTTCTCTGGCCTTCGTGTGCACACACACATACATATACCACATACACATAGGACATACACACAAAAGTTGGCCTAGGGAGATGGTTTCCATGGAGAGTTGGGCGGCTGTGGGGCTGTTCATACTGCTGACAAAGTCAATGCTGTAATCTCTCATCAGGTCGCAAACTACGGAATGGGGGGACAGTACGAACCACACTTTGACTTCTCTAGGGTAAGCCCTCAATCACTAGTAGTTTTGAAGGGCTCTGCCCTGTCTGGTTTGACAAGGTTAGAGCTTCTAGAAGCATTTCAGCTTCCACACCGTCCCTCCTCTGCCTTCCACCTCACCAGGGAAAGACTACGTTGTTAGTGAAGCACCTGCAGGGCCCAGTGAAGCCTGGCTGTTTTCTGTCGATGTAGGGAATGTTTGGTCCAATAACAAAGCAAAAGACCTCCCTAGGGCCCTGTGAAAGCTTTTCTGACGTCCTTCTTTACCCCGCCCCCCTCATTCTTGCTAGGGTTCCCTTTGTAGCCTTGTCCCATGTCCCTGCTGTTCTATGGAAGGCACACTTACCATCCCCCTTACCCTTCGAGTCCCAGTCCTTTGGGTGGCGGGTAAGTTAGTTGCAAACTTAGATAAAAGTTGTTGTCTATTGCAGCGACCTTTTGACAGCGGCCTCAAAACGGAGGGGAATAGGTTAGCGACGTTTCTTAACTATGTAAGTACTGGGCTGGGCCCATTGGTTCACTCTCACTTAATTTTATAGAGCCATGAGAAAGATGCTTTCAAGCGTTTAGGGACTGGGAATCGTGTGGCCACGTTTCTAAACTACGTGAGTATGATGCGTGCGCCTGATGGGCACGGTGGAGCCCCTGGGGCCAGAGCTCCTGCACATCCCACCCCATCCAGGCTCATAGCATCAGCTGGTGCATAGGCTTTCTCAGCGCCCTTCTTGCCTAGAGTATAGAGAGTTGGCTTTTGTTCCCATCTCTGAGCTTGCCTTTCTTCTACTCCCTGACTCTTTCCTACCCCCCTCCCAATATTTTTTAGCTGTGGTAAAATATAGATAATATAAAAATTTTCATCATAACAATTTTCTGTGTGCTTTAGTGATTTTATTAAATCCACCCCTAATGTGAACCATATCCCATCTGTTACCATAGCTCTTCTCACCTCATAAAATGGATACTCTGTTTCTATTAAACACTGATTCCAGAGTCCCTTCCTCACCACCACCCCGCTGTCTGAGACCACATAACCTCATCCAAGTGGAGCCCTGGAATGCTGACTTCTTGCTGGCTGATGCCCTTAGTCCCTGTCTTTAACATGTGTCTGCCGTGGCATATTCTGCTTCCCTTTTGATGGATGCAGGTCTACTCTGAGCTTTGGGAATGAGAGCCACGGTGGGCTCTGTCTCAGTGGCAGAGAACAGATGTGGTCAGGAGGTGCTTTTAGATGGAAACTGCCAGTTTCCTCAGAAGCTGTGGAGCCAGCTCCCCTCCTGCTGCCCCGCCCCGCCCCCATCTGTGGGCTGTCAGTTCACCTTTCCCTATTATAACAGGCCACTCTAAGGATGCATAGTCAACGAACTTAGAAACAAAGCTTGTTTTTTTTGGCTTGAAGTTTTAATTATCCTGGAGACTGCTATGCACATACACTGTTGAGAAGGTCCTATGTGGTCTCCATTGTGACACCTGACGTCTGACATGGGAGATTCACTTGAAGCATGGGAAAGATGGTTATTTAGTTACCATGGAGACAAACACTGAAGAATTTGCCCAGGCATGGGGCTCAGTAAAGGCCTCATTTAGGAAATAGTTGAGACTTGAAAATTAAATGGAAATTTGTGCCACATATTTTGGCAAAGAAGAAGGTGTGTGGGGGCCTGGTTTGGGATGTTGTGAAACAGGCAAAGGCTGGTGTATCTGGAGAGAGAGGCAAGTGAGGCTGACTTGGAGAGTCGCTGGGTTTGAACCCCAGCACTGGGGAAGCCACTGGGTTTTCGTCTTCCTTATCATGAGCCTGCCGAGTGCCCACCCCTTCCGGCAGGCTGTATGTGTCACACTGGAAAATATCTTAGCTCCAATTGTTATTACAGCATAGACAAAACACTTCAAGTAAAAGTGCAGTTTACAGGAGAAAGCAGGGCAGAGTAGCATTCTGGGAAGGTGGAGGTCTGATTAGAGCGGCTAGAGCCAGAAGAACAGGCCGCACAGGGAAGTGGGTACTCCTGAGGTTAGAGCCACAGGGAACTCCTGTCCAGAGCTCTGTGAACACTGCTGCACACACTGGCTTAGGCAAGGCCCAGGCAGGGGGTTAGAATTCAAGATGGGGTCAGGATAAAGATAGGCATTTTCTTTTTCCCTTTCCTCTCTCTCTCTCTCTCTCTCTCTCTCTCTCTCTCTCTCTCTCTCTCTCTCTCTCCACCCTTCTTTATCCTCTTTATCTCTGATATGTATTTATCTGTATCAGTGTTTGCATGCATATGTGTGTGCATATATGTTAGATGTACTACATGCATGTGTGGTGCCCACAGAGGCCAGAAGAGGATATTGGATCCCCTGGAACTAGAGTTCCAGGTGGCTGTGCTGCCATGTGAGTGTTGGGAACTGCACCTGGGTTGTGTGTAACAGCGTGCTCTTAACTGCCAAGCCGTCTCTCTAGCCTAAGAAAATCATTTTCTAAATGGACGCAGGTTGTGTCTATTCAGCTCTTGGACCTCCAGGTGTAGAGCCTGTCTTGATGAACAGTACAGATTAAACGGCATGTGGGAAGCCTCTCCTGGCCTTAGCCAGTCATAGACAGAACTTCCAGCAAGTGCTGCTCATTCTTGGTGTAAGGGTGACCTGTGCATCTTGTCTTGTCCTTAAGATTTTGTTGCTCTGTTGTCCTTTGGGAGAGGGACCAAGCTCTTTGCCTTATGTCCCCAGATGAGTGATGTAGAAGCTGGAGGTGCCACCGTCTTTCCTGACTTGGGAGCTGCAATTTGGCCCAAGAAGGTGAGTGTGATTCTTCAGGGTCACGCGTTGAAGCAGGGCTCAGACCTTGCCAATGTCCCCCAGTGCCACGGACTGTCTACTTGACTATCTTCCCACCCGCACTCTGGACTGTGGTCCCCACTTGTACCCACGGAGAAGGGAGGCAGGGCAGGTGCATTACTCAACTTTCTTCCATTTGAGCCCTGTCCCCGAAACACAGAAAAGGAGGGGCATTTCTGCCGAGGGTGGATTACTCTAGATTCTTAGAGCAGGTCCTTGTAACTGATGTTTAGGGTGTAATCTGACAACTCGTTCTCTCCCAGGGCACAGCTGTCTTCTGGTACAACCTTCTGCGGAGTGGGGAAGGCGATTATCGGACAAGACACGCGGCCTGTCCCGTGCTTGTGGGCTGCAAGTGGGGTGAGTGACGTGAGGCGGCCCTCGGCCTTAGATGCAGGAATGGAAACAACTGCCAGCTGCTGCCGCTCTGCATCACAGAAGGTTGTCTTGGCTGCTTATACCACCCAGCCAGAGCTTCCACAGCTGGTTGTCAATGCTCAGAGAGCCAAGGAGGCCTGGGCTGCATAGGGTCCAGGCTGGATTTCCAGAGACGTGGGCTCTGGCAAGGGTTTTAGTGGTGCATCGAGAGAGCTGGGAGCAGAGAGGAGAGAGGGTGTCTGTCTGAGCCAGCACTGTAGGTAACAGGGTGGTGGTGGTAAGGCTAGCTGTCCTTGTCACTTGAAGTAGGGGAGTCCTGAGATGGGATTGGAGCTAAGAGATGAGATTGGAGCCCGGGGCACAGTGCAGAGGATGAGCTTGAGCCTCACCCTGGAAGCAGCTGTGGAGAGCTGGGAAAGGCGTGGACTAGACTGTGACAGGAAGGGATCCCTTGCGTTTGTAACCCGTGGAGTTTGGGAGGTAAACTGTGACAGGCTCTCAGAAACAGTGAAGTAGTTGCTGGTTTGGGAGGAAAAAGTATAGAGAAAGTCAGTTTACTAGATGTCGAAGGTGTTGCACAAACATGACACACGTAAGCACTGCATGCTTAATTAAAGTTTACTCTTCTACTATCTACACTGTTAATCAAGTCTTCTGGACAGTTTGTTTAGGTAAGTTCAGCTATTAAATTGTATTTTAAAATCTCTGACTTGAGTAGTGCATTACTTTAAAAACTCGTGTGTGTGTGTGTGTGTGTGTGTTTGTGTGTGTGTGTGTATGTGTGCGCGCACATGTGCCATGTCACACGTGTGAAGGTCAGAAGATAATTTGAAAGAATGGGTTCTCTCCTTCCACGTTGTGGTTCTGGGGGTTAAGCTTAGGTTGTCAGTTTTATGGCATGAGCTGTGTCATCTACCCTGCATTACTTTTGTATTCCTCATAAGAGAGTCTGTGTTTGAGAACAGAGTCATGGTGCGTGCCTGTGACCTGGTGGTGCCGGTACCAGTGCTCCAGCACTAAGATTCTGCTCTATAGCTCACAGGGCCCGCAGATCATGGCCAATCTCTGCCTAGTGCTGACGGGTTCCCCATCCCGCTCCTCAATTTCCGCTTGCCACTATCCCAGCTTCTTGAGGTCCTTCACACTTCCCTGGGTGGCCTCTGACTTTGAGGACTTTCTCATCCTGCTTTCTGCATTCAGCCCACTTGGAGTGAGTGGAGCCACACGATATGCCTGCCTTCTTTCCAGGATAACTTCAGTTCAGCTTCTTGTTCTGAGTCAGTACTGCTTCCCTAACATCATGAGATGCCCTTTGGCTCCGCTCCCATGGCAACTTGCATACATGCATCGAATCACTGGTAGACTTTTGTGTGTGCCCATGTGTTTTCAGCAGTGCACGAGTAGCTTGAGGTCTGAGCCGTGTTGCTCTGGAGTCTCCCTCCCCCATCACAGGGCAGTGGTCATCATGGGAAGCATTGACTGGGCTGCTGAACTGTTAGGTTGAATCATCACATCCCTGCTTTCTGTTCACAGTCTCCAATAAGTGGTTCCATGAACGAGGACAAGAGTTCTTGAGGCCTTGTGGAATAACAGAAGTTGATTGACATCCTCGTCTGCTCTGCTCCTTCCTGGTCCCACAACCCAAGTCATCTTCAAGTTCAGCGTGACAGATTCCTATGTATGTTCCAGCTCCTGTCAGGCAGGTCAGCGAAGGAGCCAGTGTTTGTCTGAATTTGAGAGAGTGTGTCCTGGGCCGAGGCCTGGGTGACCTGGGCCCCAGACTCTGGCCAGCCTATGCCTGCTCTGACTCCAAGGGTGGCATTGGTCTGGCTGCTGCAGAACCAAACTGTGTGGCACCTAACTCGGTGCCTTTGTACCTCAGATGTTTCGGGTGGGAGAGGTTTTAGTGAAACCAAAGTTCTGATGCTGTGTTTACAAGTTTGTTTTTATGACATTTCTATTTGTTGTAGCTTTAACCAAAAAATAAAATGTTCCCTGCCAGAAGCCTTAAATAGCCTATTTTGCAGTGTTTTGGGTTCACTGTTGTTGTGTTGTTTTGTTTTTAGTTCAGGAACTGGAGCTGACTCAGTTTAAAATGCCTGCCACATAGACATGGACCTGAATTCTGATTCCTAGCATTTATATAAAAAGCTGGGCTTGGCAGTGCGTGCTCATGATTATCAGTACTGGGAAGGTGGAGACAGGAAGATCCCTGGGGCTGGCTGGCCAGTCAGCCTAGCCAAAACGGGTGAGGTCCAGGTTCAAGGAGAGACCTTGTTTCAGAGGAAAATGCCTGAAGTGGATGACTGGTCTCTACATGCATGTGCACACATGAGCATACACACATACGAATGTGTGCACACACAATCCAGGAGCCCTTCCCAGTTTCACCATTTTGTATGCATCTCCACCGTGCAGATATTCTGCAGAACAAAACCCTAGCCTTGGGTTCTAAGAATGGTTTTAACACCCATGTGCCCTCCAGGCTTATATACTTTTCTGGAAACTGGAGCTAAATAATATCAACTGCCCTCACTGAGAACATAGGAAGAACATGTGATTTGCAATTGGTATGTTGTTAGGGTTTGATTTGGGATGTGTGCACTGAGTTATCCCTGGCTCACAGATGCAAAGAATATAAAGGTGTATATGTGTACCTACATACATGTTACTTTCTGGCTGGAGTTTTTCTGATCAGCATTCAGGAGCCATATGGGAGATCCTTCTGGCTGACATCTCCTTCCCTGTCCAAGAAGCTCATGGGTAACCGTGGGGTGGTGATTGGTGGTCACCACTGAAGCTTCCTTCCTGTGGCCAAGTCACTGACCACAGTAACTTCATTTTCACTGACTTTTAACTAACTGAGGTAGCCTATAAATATTTCTGTCTGTTTGGCGTCTTTCATTTGGTATTGTGTTAAAGATTTGTTTGTATTGTCATGGAGTTTGTTTTTACAGATCTTCTAGAGAAACAGAACCCACAGGATGAATATATATTACAAAGGGAGTTGATGCAGAAGAATTGTCTGTATTCTGTCAATCATGTTTTAAATAAATGCTGATTGGCCAGGCAGGGAGTATAGGCAGGAAAACCAGACAGGAAGTAGAGGTGAGAACAGGAGAATTTGGGAAACAGGAAGCTTCCCTGGCATTCCTGTGCAGTCCATCTCAGAAGCAGGATGTAAGTTGCCTCGCTGAGAAAAGGTACCGGCCATGTGCCTGGCATGGATGGGGAACAATGGGTTAATCTAAGTTACGGGAGCTGGTAGGAAGACTGAGCTAATGGGCCAATCAGTTTACAACCTAATGTAGACTCTCTGTGTGATTTTCTTTGGGGCTTGCCGGCTGTGGGGTGCCGGGAGGGACAGAAACCCCAACAAGCAGGCCCCTCATGTTACAGGGAGTTTATTAGGTTGACTTACAGGATGCAGGCTGGGTAGTTCTACAGTGGCCAGCTACACTCCGGAGAAGCTGAGAACCAGCAGTGGTTCAGTCTGGTGCTGAAGGCCTGAGGTCGTCCTCAGTCCAAGTTGGAAGATGGAAGAAGCTTCCTTGTGATAGGAGTGAAGGACGGCAGACACACTCACCAGCAAGATGGAGAGGCAGGCAAGGAAGAGCGAGAACACTGCTGTTTTGGACTTTGCATCTGGGCTGCCACAGGAAGGTGTTGTGTACTGTAGAAGAGGGCCCTCCCCCTCCACTAATTCCTCCTGTAAGTCCCTCACAGAGCTGCCCAGAGGTGTCTTTTAGTTGACTTCAGAGTCTATGACATTGACACTCAAGATAAACCATAATATGGACAATACTCTACCAATGGGCATTTGAGATGGTTTCAGTCTTTGTGTAGTATGATAAAGGATGCGATAAGTAATTTTACACATGACTTCTGACTCACATTTCTTGAGGATATAAGAAGGAGTGAGTGAAAGTTCTGCCTGTCCTCCCTCCAGTGTCTGGAAAGCAACTGCTGAACTTTGCCAAAACAAGGTGGGACAGTCCTTCAAAATTCCTGCTTCATAGAAGAGTCAACTGGCTATTTTAAGCCTGTAGGCCAAAGATTGGATGCCCCAATGTTGCAGAGGAACCTTGGATTAACTGTCCAGGCAGCCAGATGTCTGTTGTTTCTATAGGCTTGGAAGTGGCTTGCATTGTATTTTTCTATATACTATGATTTGGGAGCCGGTTGGTGTCCCAAAAGAACAAACCTGGTACAGTTACACTTCTGTGTCTTATTGAAGGAAGTCAAGGCAGGAACTCAAGCAGAACAGCATCCTGGAGGTAGAAGCTGACGCAGCAGTATGGAGGGGTGCAGCTTACTGGTTTGCTCCTCAGTGTGCTTTCTTATGGAATCCAGGGCTATCATCCCAGGGATGGCACCACCCACAATGGGCTGGGCCCTTTCATGCCAATCACTAATTAAGAAAATGTTAGATAGGCTTTCTTACAGCTCAGTCTATGGAAGCATTTTCTCAGTGGAAGTTCCCTCCTTTCAGCTGGCTATAGCTTGTGTTGAGTTGACATAAAACTAGCCAGCACACGCATTTTTATGAAAGATATCCCAGAGATCTCTCTGTCTTCTTGTTATGTAAAAAGATAGCAAGAAGATGGTTGACCACGAACCAGGACACTCACCAGACAATCTACTTATACCACGGTTTTGATACTTTACTTGAAATTTTTTTTTAAAAAAAAGATCATTTTGCTCAGTCTACAGTATTTTATTCCAGCAACCCTCCCTGAGTAAGATGGTGCCAACTGATGCCTGCTGGTGGTGCTGCACACCCTCTCATGTTTATTAGTCATTGGGTTTCTGGTTCAGGTCTTTCTTACTGATTCATAGACATTTCAATTTTGCTCATTATCTTTTCCAAATGCCTATTTTGTGGTGTGCCTTTTTCATTTTTAGTTCTGATGAAAATGAAGGCTACCCTGTATTGTTGCTGCTCTGAAGATAACCCCTCACACCTTTGTCTGACATTTTTACCTTTGTTTTCACTTTGTGTAGCTTTTCTGTGATGTAAGTACAGGATTCCTTTCCCTGTTTTCCTTCTGGACATTTGCAGAGCGTCCTGAATTTGCCAGTTGAGGTCTTTGATGGATTCTAAAATTTCTCAGACCTTGCATCTTTTGAGTATTGTTTCTCTCCTGATTTTTCTCTTCCCTCTGTCTTCCCAGGACTCCGGTAAATCTGTATGGTAAAAGTGTCTGCTTTGACACATTTGTCCTAGCCTTCCTTTTGTGTCTCCCGGCCTCCCACCCCCAGATGCTCAATATTAGCTATTTTGTTTGTCTACTTTGTAGTTCATTTGTTTCCTGTTCACCTCCCTTGCTCTCCTCCGACCTCTCTCCCCAGTGCTGGGATTGAACCCAGAGTGACACATGTGCCAGGCAAGCACTTCTACCCCGAGTTCATCCCAACTTAGTTTGTTTGTTTTTGTTTTTGTTTTTTGTTTTTTTTTTTTTTGGTTTTTCAAGACAGGGTTTCTCTGTAGCTTTGGAGCTTGTCTTGGAACTAGCTCTTGTAGACCAGGCTGGTCTTGAACTCACAGAGATCAGCCTGCCTCTGCCTCCCGAGTGCTGGGATTAAAGACATGTGTCACCACCGCCCAGCTGTCTGTTTTTTAAAGATTTATTTTTACTTATGCGTCTTTGTGGCCAGAAGAGAGCGTCAGATCTGGAGCTGGAGTTATAGGCAGTTGTGAACCACCTGATGTGGGTGCTAGGAGCCAGACTCAGGGTCACTTAACCACTGTGTTGTGTCTCTAGCCTCTTTATTTTTTTTCTTTAGTTCTGGGTCTAGTTGTCTGGGGAATTCTTCTTTTATTTCCTCCATGTTTTTCTTGGATCAATGAAAACAGTTACTTAAAAGTTCTTGTCTGATAATGCCATGGTTTTCATTTTCTGTGGCTTCTGTTTTTGGGTTTTTTAAACACCTTTGTTTTTCTGGTTGTTTGATCCACTCTTGGCATTTTATTGAATTCTGAATGCTGCATGTGTCGGATTATAAAGGCCCTGGATGGTGATGACTTACTGCACAAGGGCTCACACTTTACTAGGCAGAAGAGTGTTGTGGAATATTATTTTAACTAGGCAAAGATTGCTACATTTCTTTATGCTGTGGAATATTACTTTAACTGTGTAAAGGTGTGTTACATTTGTTTCTGCTGCATTTGTTTAATGAACTATGTAAAGATGTGTTGCATTTGTTTCATCTTGCCTGCCTAAGGCACCTGATTGGTCTAATAAAGAGCTGAACAGCCAGTAGCTAGGCAGAGAAAGACTAGGCAGGGCTGGTGGCAGATAGATTAAGTAGGAGGAGAAATCAAAGGGTTTCCCATTGTGATGCTTGCAGTGTTCTCTGCTCTGTCCCCATTAGCAGTTTCTCAGATCTGATCCTCGAATATTTTGTATCTAGACAGTCCCCAAATGTCATTCTTCTTTTCAAAGAAACGAAGATTCAAATTCAAAGAAAATTTGAATCTGAGCTAGAGAGATTTTTCTGCTTAGCATCCTAACTTTCCAGCCTGTGCAGCTTCAGAGTTCAGAAACTGTCTCAATAGGTAACCAGAGTGAACGTTTGAGCAAGGTTCCCCTCCCCTCAACGTCCTCTTCTGTCTTTACGTGCCCTTCCATTTTCCTCTGGTCCCCACTCTCCCACAATTCAACAATCTGAAAATGACTTTAAGATGAAAGAAGATGTAGACTTCTGGTTTCTTAAGATCCATCCTTCATGACCTTGATACCCAAGCCTTTATGATTTAGAAATTCCATGCTTTCCAGGAGGTTTTTGAACAGTTTTATTCAGATTTTTTTGGCTTCTGTCTTTTGTTTTTTACAACTTTTCCCTTTTATTGTTTTTGTTTTATGAGTACAGATGTGTTGCCTGCAAACATGTCTGTACCGTGTGCATGAAGTGCCTTTGGAAGCCAGAGCGGGCACTGGATCCCAGGACTGGAGTTACAGATGCTACATGGGTGTTGCCTATCAAAATCTGGGCCCTCTGGAAGAGCATCCAGTACTGCTGAGTCATTTCTCCAGCTGTGGCTTTCCTTCCTTCCTTCCTTCCTTCCTTCCTTCCTTCCTTCCTTCCTTCCTTCCTTCCTTCCTTCCTTCCTTCCTTCGTTTCTTTCTTTTTTCAGAGCATATAAGCCTAAAAGTTAGTCTACTATAATCTAATTCATCTTGACTAAAAGTAGAAATCTACCATTTTTTTTAAAAAATTTCTCTTCCATGTGAAATATAACTCAAATATAGATATCCTACTTAGTTATAAGATGTCGAGTGTCTTAAATTAAGCATGGCATCAGCCGTTAAGGAATGTGTCGTGTGCTGGTGTCTGCTCAAGAGTACCGACCACATTCTGGGATATGCAAGGTGGCTGCTGCTGTGGAGATGGCGTCCTGCTCAGCAGCCCTTGCTAACCAGCTCGGCTGGCAAGCCTTTTTGCGCATGCTGGCTGCTGTTCTTGGGTACCACAGTCTGTCATTTTATTCAGAACAGATAACGAACCTGAGCTAGAATAATTAGGTAAGGTAAGGTCCTCGAGTCAAACCCCGAACTGGAAGTTTCTCACAGTCTTACCTCTAAAAAAATACTACATTTCCCTCTAATGGTTGGTAAAGGTCTGTTGGGAAAGCAAAGATGAAGAGAATACTGTCTTTTTCTTTAGATAATGGAGAACAATGGGAGAAGCTCATACATGGATGTGGGCAGTAGGAGGCATGAGAACGAGACTAATGGTGCAGGAGTGTCTGAGAGAGAGCATGAGAGAGAGAGGAAAGAGAAGAGAGAGAGGAGAGAGTGAGAGAGAAGAGAGAGGAGAGAGTGAGAGAGAAGAGAGAGAGGAGGTAGAAAGAGAGGAGAGAGTAAGAGAGAGAGAGGAGAGAGAGAAGGGGGGAGGAGAGGAAGAGTAGAGGTCAGAGTGAGGGATATCTTTTACCAGAACATTGGTTCTAGAGCGGACAGGACAGCATTAGAACTGAATCTTGGAGGACAAATAGCTTTGCCTTCTCTGTTAGACAACGTTCAGACATACAAATGGCTTTAGAAAATAATAATAAAGGTCAGGTAGGTGTGTGGTGTATGCCTGTAATCCAAGCACTTGAAAAGATGCTCAGGATCAAAACCAGCTTAGCCTATAGCGTGAGTTCCAGGCAAGCTAAGGCTGCATAGTAAACCCTGTCTCAAAAGGGGGGGGGCAGTGTATTAGAGGTGGAGATATGGCTTAGCAGTTAAGAGCACTGGCTGCTCTTGTGCTCTTAAGACCTGAGTTTGGCTATCAGTGCCCACATCAGTCTGTAGCTTACAACTGCCTGTAACTACAGTTTCAAGGGCTCTAATGCTATCTTTTGGCCTGTACAGACACCTGCATGCATACATGCATACATACATAAAGACAGACAGACAGACATACTCATAAAAATAAAATTAACTTATTTTAATTTGTGCCATCCCACTACTCCTCATACTTTTTCACATTTCCTAAAAGAAACTATAGTCTTTTTTATTCTGTGGACTGTAAATCTATGTCTAGTGTGTGCTGGTTTTTTTTTTTTTTTTGTCCTGCTCTCTAAGCTTGAGAAATATTTGTTCACCGTCTTACACTGCATTCCTCTTTCCCCTGTCACTTTTTGGGAGTCTGGTATTTCAGCCCTCTTGATTGCCTGGCAACACAAATCTTGCTTTTGTTTGACAAAACTAAGATGATATCTCTGGCAGTCTATTATGTGAGATGACAAGCTGGGTTGGCATGGATCAAACACTTGATCGTCATGATTTAGTCAGGTTGACATGTAAGTTAGTTGGCAATTGCCCTTTCACCCCCCACCTCCGATTTTCCTTTGTCTTAATATCCATGATGAATTGTCCCGTGAAGCTGAAAACTGTCGATTTGACACACCTAGAATCACCTGGGAAGAGACTCTAGATTGTGTTGCTTTGTGGACATGTTTTGGGGGCATTATTTTAGCAGTTGTAGGGAAGCACAGCCCACTGTAGTTGGCACCATTTCCTAGGCAGGGAGCCATGGACTATAGAAGAGTGGAGACCTTGAGCTGAGCTCCAGCAAGCAAGCATGTATAATTAATTCTTTGTTCTAGACCAGCTGTCTTAAGCTCCTGCCACTATGACATCCCTGCAGTCATGGACTATAGTATGCTTTGTGAGCTAAAATAAACTCTTAATTTTTCCCCTAAGTTCCTTTTTGATTTTGTTTTTCAAGATAGGGTTTCTCTGTATAGTCTTGTCTGTCCTGGAACTTATTCTTTAGACCAGACTGGCTTCAAACTCAGACCCACTGCCTCTGCCTCCCCGAGTGTGCCCACCACGTCTGGCCCCTAACTTCCTTTTTGTCAGGATATTGCATCCTAGCAACAGAACAGGAATGAAAATGAAATCAAGTGCCATGTTTCTTCATCTAGTTGAACTCTGTTTTTTGCAATGTTGAGGTTAATTATAAAAAGCAATCTTCTCAGTGCTTGTCTAATAAAATTATTATTAATAAAATTTAGCATTCTAGGGCTAGGGTCACCAAAATAAAATGCTGCTTCCCTGCTGATTGAATGGACAATGGAAATCATCTGTTTTTGACAGCTCTAAAGACCCAAAGTCCAAGATGCTGTAGGTTGAATTTCTTCTGAGACCTCCCACCTTGGGTTACATATGGGCACCCCATGTCTGTTGTCTGTGTTCTAATCTGCTTCCTGAGGTCACCAGTTTTATTGCAATAAGGTATATTCATGTGACTTCATTTAACCTTGTCTTTCCCTGAGGGCTCTGGCTCCAAATATATAGTGTGACTTTGGACTTCAATGTGTGACTTTGGCAGAATGAACAAGAATGTTCCAGGAAATTTTGTTAGCTCCAAAAGACTGATGAGCACTGGGATGGCTGGAGTGTGGTGAGGTGCTGCCCTGGTACCATTTCCCAGTCTCTAGTCTGAGGCAGTTGGATAGAGGAGGAGTCTTCAGCCTGGAATTATTCAAGGGTGACCTGCCCCTCTCTGAGGCACTGCAAAGTGTTAAACACTTAACAGGGAATCTTTGAACTGTAGATGGGAAGCGTTCCTTCTGATGTTTATTTTTATGGAACTAAAGACAGGGTTGGGACAGAATGGCTTAAATTAGCAGGTGTTGGAACCCTGTTTCTGACTTGGCTGCGTTACACAAAAAGGACTGTCACGCTAACATCTCTAACATGTGCCTGTGCCAACAATCTCAAACCCTCCAAGGACACCTTAGGAAGCTATGTGACAATCGCAGCTGGTTGTCTCTATTCTGAAAGTGTAGAGCTGTTCAAAACTACCAGACTTTCTATCACAAACCTTGATGAACTCTAAATGACCCTGTGGCATTTCCATGTTGGCCAGAGGGAAAATACTTCCTTTTGTGGTCTGGCAGAGGGACCATACTATGAGGCAAGGTTGTGATTGGTCCAAACCACAAGCTTCAGTGACTGTGATTGGTGCTAAGAGGAAGTTGTATTAGTCCTACTAAATGTCTATGATCAGTCCAAACACCCCTTCTTGGGCTATATGTGCAGGCCACTCAGGCCAAGTCCACTACACTCTCTTCTGCTGCTATTTGAATGGCAACATCAGACCCAATAATAGGCTTCTCTTGTGTGGTCTTTTCTTACCTTTTTTTAAATTAGTGCAAGTGGAACTGATAATACACACACACACACACACACACACACACACACACACACACACACACACACACAAAGAGTGGCAGAGGCAGTGATAACTGTCAAGTCCCCGGGACAAGGGTCTGAGGTCCTAGGCCGAGAACTAGTGTTGGAACTAAAAGCCAAGGATCTAGATAACCTGAGGCATGCCCATCATTGTAACACTAGGGGGCACCACTTGCTGCTTCTGCTTGCCTATACTGCTCCTGCTCTCTGGGGCAAAACACTGAGGGGAATGGAAGCTGCCAGAGACCCCCATTCCCCCATCCCTGTTGTCCCAGTTTGCAGAGCTGCTTGCCTTCCTGTGATTTCTAAACGGGCAGAGCAAAAGACCCTTAGCCCCCTGACTATTGACCCAAGGATGTCTTGGATGTCCTTCACAAGGCTGATGGGTGTTGAAGAGTTTTCTTAACTTTTAAAAGATTCTTTGTTCCTCTGAACTCTAGCGAGACCTGATTTGTGGTGGTGTTATTATTGTAAAACACTGGGATTCAGAGGTCAGTAGTAGAAAAGAGCAGAGGGTGTTTAACAAATCCCCAGCTTGATGCTTTAAAGCACTTTGATGCCGGGTGATGGTGGCGCACGCCTTTAATCCCAGCACTAGGGAGGCAGAGGCAGGCGGATCTTTGTGAGTTCGAGACCAACCTGGTCTACAAGAGCTAGTTCCAGGACAGACTCCAAAGCTACAGAGAAACTCTGTCTTGAAAAACAAAACAAAACAAAAACAAAAAACAAACAAACAAAAAAGCACTTTCCATGCTGTTTCTAAAAGTGTGCTTGCAACGTGGATGATCCATGCCCCCAGGACGGCTGTCTTCCCCACTCCTTTCCCCTTCCTCAATTAGCCAGCCTTTCTCATCACATATATGTAGCCACCAGAACTGCACAGCAGTACCAGCTTGCCCTCCCCCCCACCTTTTAAAATATCTCCTTCTATTTGTGCATGGGAGGTGTGGCAAGAGGGTGATGTCGGGAATCACCCCCAATTGTTTTTCCATCTTATTCATAGTCTCTCAGTCTGTCCCAAAGTTCACCAATGCGACCATTCTCACTATGCAGCATGCTTTGGGGGCTCCATAGGAAACCAAATTTGGGTCCTCAGGCTCTTGTGGCCCTTTTTGTTATATTCGATATGCCATGAATCTTGATCCATCCATTTTCCTATCCCTTCACATCCATCCACTGCCTCTGCAACCCCTCTAAAAGTAAAGAGAAAAAAGGGAAAAAAATGGAAAGAAATTAAACTCTCATCATGTAACTGCAGCGTGACACAGCGAGTCATGCAGTAAATCGGTTTATCCTTATAATCTTTACTTGCAAGTGTTCACTGCAGAGTCTTTGGTCTGGTTTGAGACCTCTGGTTTCTACTACATCACCGATGCTGGGCCCTGACTGAGATTCTTCTTGGATATCCTATTGTTGCCCTGTGTTGTGGAGATCCTGCAGCTTTGGGACTGCGGAACCAGTCCCTTCACGTGCTCCAGCAGATCATAAATGGGGTGGATGTTAAGTCTGGAGTGTAGCCTCCAGGCCCTGGCATCCATCCCAGCCAACCTGGCCTGGGAGTTGCATTGCTCTGGACTCCAAATCCCGGCATGCCAGGTCCTGACCCCTCCCACAGGGTATTTAATTGGGCTCCCAGAGGAGAAACACATGGTTTTCGGGTCTGCATGGGCTCCCTGCTTTCCTGTCTCCCCACCATGTGCTCGGCCACCGGAGAGCGTCTTACTTAATAAAACGATGGGCATTTTGATTTGGTTTGATTTGACCTAATTGGATTTCTAGCGCGGGTGGAGCCGCCCTTTCTTATTTTTTCTTAACAGTGAATGTTGGGACAGGTCAAGTCATAGCCTGGTCTGGGTTTGGGCAGCCGCAGGGTTGATCAGCCTGGCAATTCTCCCCTTTCCTCACTTCCAGGGTGAGCTCTCCAGCATTGCCCCAGCTAATTTACCCTTGCAGCAATGAGCAAGGTGTGGGGCCAGTTCTGCTTTCATGCCCTCAGGGTTGGTTCTCTCCCACCTATGCCATCAGGGCAAGGCAAGGTGCAGGGGCCCCTCTCCTGAGTCCTGCCGCTTGTGAGGGGCAGGGACAGCTCTCCTGCTCTCATGACCCCAGGACCAGCTCCTCCACCTGCCTCAGGCATTGATGGATGTGTGTGTGTGTGTGTGTGTGTGTGTGTGTGTGTGTGTGTGTGTGTGAGGGGTGCAGCGCCTGCACTATGGGATAGTACGCAAGCCAGGAACTAGGATGAAGACTTAAAAACACACGCACACAGAGACATGGGGACACGGGTCATCCTTGATACAAGAATGCCAGCTTTATTGTGCTTCAGGGAAGCTTAGGATCCTTAACTGATCATGCCCTGCTCTTGGGATTTCCAGCTGTAAGACCCACCAGAATTCTCCCCTGCCATCAGGAACTCATGAGGGTCTCGTGCTCAGAGCAGCTGCAGACACAGGTAAACAAGTTGTTTTGCTCAGTTCACTCCAGCAGGCAAAGGGTCTGAGGCAGGCAAAGAAAGGCAATGGGCCAGGATTTGCAGCCCCCAACAGGGGGGCATCTCTCCCCAGCCTTTGCCACTAGGTCTCCTGCTCTTACTAACTGGGGGCTGGCTCACCTATACCTCAGCCAACAGAGTTGGCTCTATTGTGTTGCCCAGATGAGGTGCAGGGCCTGCTTTCCCAAGTGTTGCTGCTGGTGGGGGGATAGAGGCAGCTCTCCTGCTCTGTAACCTCAGGACCAGTTCTCCCACCTGCCTCAGACATTAATGGATGGGGGGGGACATTCCCCCACTTATGCCACCACAAAATAGATGAGTAATGGTGACAGCTCTCCCATGCTCACTACTTTGGGGCTGCCTCACCCACAATGATACTGCCTCACTCCTGTGCAGACAGTGTTGGCTCTTTTGTGCTGCCCACGTTAGGTGCTAGTGTTGCAGTCCGTGGGGGACTCCCCAACTCTTATTACCGCAGGACTAACCCACCTACCTCAGGCATTGATGGACAAGGGAGTGAGGGGAGACACATAACACAAGGACACATGGCATCTTTCCCCCACCCGTGCCATCATGGCAAGTGCTTTAACCACGGAGCTACCTCCTAACCCACCCTCCTGTTCTCAAGGAACTCACAGCTGCTGTTGTCCTTTCTTCTTCTTCTTCTTCTTCTTCTTCTTCTTCTTCTTCTTCTTTTTTTTTTTTTTTTTTTTGACAGGGTTTCTCTGTAGCTTTTTGGGAGCCTGCACTGGAACTAGCTCTTGTAGACCAGGCTGGTCTCGAACTCACAAAGATCCGCCTGTCTCTGCCTCCCGAGTGCTGGGATTAAAGGCGTGCGCCACCACTGCCCGGCTCTTCTTCTTCTTTTTAATACAGGGTTTCACTATGTTGCTCTGGCTAGCCTGGAACTTACTATCTTGCAGTGTATCCCTGGCTAGCCTGGAACTCACTATCTTGCTGTGTAGACCAGACTGGTCTGGAATGCATGGAGATCTGTCTGTCTTTGGTGCTGGTCTGTGTCATCATGCCCAGGCAAAGCGATGTTGATTTTTATATCATTGGTGAGATACTCGAAACCTTGTGGCCTACTGATGGTCTCTCACTTCCCATTTTTCGAATGCCACCCAGTATCTCCCTTTAACTCATTCCCTGAAGCTGATAAAATGCTCTGCGTCCTCCTTGTGGCAGAGCCTGGTAGACAATTTCGATACCAATTTTTCCTTCGGCCTTTAGCTTCACTATCCTTCCTTTCTTTACCAGCATCACTTGTGGGTTCCTCTGCCCTCACATATGTGCCATGTTGTCCACTTTCTGCTTCCTTTTCAGTTCCATTGCTATAGCAACCACATATATGCTTGTGATGTACTAAGTTGTCTTGAACTTTATCTAGACCTTGTTACCCAACTTTCTAGTGGACACACCTATAGGACCTACATGGGTCTCACGAGTAATTCTATGAATGCTCACAAATAAGGCCTAATGTAGTATGATGATTAGTTTGAATCATCAATCTGACACCACCTGGACTCACCAGGGAAAACAATATGGATTGCCTAGATCAGTGTGGCTTGTGCACATGTCTGTGGGACAGTGATTGTTAAGATGTGGAAAGACCCAGCCCATGCGGGTGGCACTATCCCCTAGTCAGAGGGCCATGGACTGTGTAACAGTAGAGCAAGTTAGCTGAGCCCAAGCAAGCCTCTCTTTGCTGTACATGGGATGTGACCAGTTGTCTCAAGCCCCTGCTGCTATCGCTTCCCTATAGTGACAGACTGTTATCTAGAATTGTGAGTTCAAATAAGCCCTCTCTCCCCTAAGTTACTCTCTGCACGGGTGTTTTTATCCCAGCAACAGAAAAGATGTTGGAGTATGTGGAAAAATCTAGTCACTTTTGCCATTAAACTTTCAATGTATCCCCCTCCTTTCCTCTATTTTTTATTTTTTATTTTTTTGGTTTTTCGAGACAGGGCTCTTGTAGACCAGGCTGGTCTCGAACTAACAAAGATCCGCCTGCTTCTGCCTCCCGAGTGCTGGGATTAAAGGCGGGCACCACCACTGCCCGGCCCCTCCTTTCCTTTTATTCAGTCAGGATCCCAGCCCAGGCTGGCACTGCCCACAGTTTTGGTGTGTTTTCCCAGCTCTCTATCTCACCTTCTCACCTAGTTAACCCTTCACAGACAAGCCCTCTGTGATTCTGTGCTGTTTGTCCCAGTGGCCATACTTGAAACTGCTAGCACCCCACTGCTCAGGCCTTAGCCTGGGGGAATTCTGTTCCCCAGGAGATGGCTCTGTTGTTGCTGCTAGAGGTACCTATAACTAAATCTCTATCGTTTTAATGAGGTTCAAAGGCTGGGTGAAAACCTCTCAGTTGCTCCTTGGTGGAACCTCTCTGGTTACCCTCACAGGCACATGCCAAAATATGCATTGTTAACTCTCCAGGGAATTCACTTTAAAACATACCAAGGTTTCATTCTGCAGCCCAGGCTGGCATCACACTCATGGCAATCCTTCTGTCTTAACTCCTCAAGTCCTGCAATCACAGGTGTGAGCCACCATACCCAACTCCCTAGGTGTTTCTTAATCCAATCTAGTTGACAATGTGAAGGAGGGTTCATCTGTATTTCTGTGCTTTGATTGGTTAAATAAAAAAGCTGCCTGGGCCATTTGATAGGGA
>JAQHUG010000084.1:3047984-3061342 GCA_028555095.1 Dicrostonyx torquatus
AGAGAGAGAACACTAAGTAAAAGCATTCTTTCCTGTCTATGTCCTGACTGCCTTCTGTCCCTGTTTATAAACTGTGGTGTTTTGAAGGACAATGGTCCCCTTAGGCTTGCATATTCACATACTTGGTCCCAGGTTTGTAGAACTTCTTGGGAAGGATTAGGAGGTGTGGCTCTGGTGGAGGAATTGTTACACCAAGGGTAGGCTTGAGGTTTCAAAAGACTTATGCCATTCCCATGACTCTTTCTGTCTCTTGCTTGTGGGTCAAGATGTGAGCTTTCAGCTGTTTCTGCTGCCGTGTCTTTGTTCTGCCATCATGGACTCTAATCCTGCGATAACTATAAGCCCAATTAAGTGCTTTCTTTTGTAATTTGCCTTGGTTGTGATTTGCCACAGCACAAATGAAGACACAAGTGTTCCTCACTGTTGTAATGATTTCTGTCCCTTTAAGAGAAAAGCCACACCCACCCCTTTCCTGCCTGCAGCCGCAGACCCTCGTCTCTCTTCTGTTCCTTCTCTCGGAGAGGTAGCAGCTATGCTTGCTTCTTCTCCCCCCCCCCCTTTGTCTCTCCTCTTCTTCTCCCCTTTCCCCTTTCCCCTCCATAATCCTAATAAATGTTCAACTTTACTTTACCTAGGTACCTGTCTGGTCTCATGCATCTGCTGCTGCCCGCTGCTGCCTCTACCCCATTGGGGCCCCTGCCGCCTATCACCATATGGCTGGGGAATCCATGGGGACCCGCAGCAAGCTACCGGGGACCTGCGATAAAAAGAACAACAACTGTGATGAACTGTACATTAACACTGTGAGATGAAATAGCCCTTTTCATCCCTAAGTTCTTTTTGTCAAATGTGTTGTCATGGCAACAAGTAAAGTAGCTGAGTAACTACATTCATCTATTTTCATGTATTTTTTGTCGTTGTTCATGAACCAATGAGTGTAATGACATAAACAAGAGTGAGGGGGTCTATAGGGTCACGGGCAATTCACCAGAAAAAAAATTCACCAGGAAAGAAAAAGTAATTTTTTTAGTCCCCAGTCTAGTGTGTGATATAGACATCTCATTTAAGACTGGGGACTAAAAAATTACTTTTTCTCAGCACTTTGGCCAGTTCTAAGTCTCTGCAATAACTGCCAATGTTGCAAAAAGAAGTTTCCCCAATCAAAGCTGACATCAACACTAATCCGTGAAAAGAAACACAAATATGATGGGCCCATCATATCCATTTAGGAAAATGGATATGGCTTCTCCACTAGGACCTGTGACTTTCCCACCCATGAGCTTTGGAACAGGTTTACAGTCTTAGACATGAATTCCTTCTTGTGGAGTGAGCCTCAGATCCAATTAGAAAGCAGCTGGTGACTATCATAACAATCATGCCACTATCGTATTGGTGGGTATATCTTGCTTGTCAGGTCAGTGCTGTAGCACAGAGTTCATAACTGAATAAAGCTGTTAATGACCGTTCTCCTCCAATGGTCTGCATAGCATCTTTCTATGAAAGCTAGCCAGCAGGGAGGATGCTCCCAGATCAGGTACCACTTGGGATTTTTTATAACCTACATTGAAAGCATGTGTTATATTCAGCAACACAGTGTTGACATTTAGTCCTGGTGAGTATTCACAAGCAGTGAGAGTAGTCTGTATTGTTTTAAGGTCCCCAGCGGTCTCTCTGGCCAACAGCTTCTAGGGGTATAGTCTACCTGGACGGTCATATATTATACAGGCCCATACTTCTACATCGTATGGCGGCCAGACTCTCAGGCCATAGTTTGCACCTGGCCTCACAGAAGGTGGTTACTTAGCCTTTCCAGACAAACTGTCGCCATCCCTAACAAAGGATCAAGGTATGCTAATGTTGCTTTGCTCGTTCTTCATAATTATGGAGATCGTCTGGGAAGAGGTGTTAACTCAGGCTACTTAACGGAGCAGCCATAGTTGCAGACCTGACCTTAGTCCTGCTACCCTGAAAACAGAATGCTAATGAACTTCCCTCTCAGTTTACCTTTTGGTATAAAAACTGTTTGGATAATAAATGCTGGCAATCTTCAGGATTTGAATGAACCCTGAGACTCCCTCCTGATATTTCTGTGTGAACTGTGCCTCAATTATCCCCACACCTCTACAGTGATGCGAGAGATAATTTATGTTGAGGCTGGACCCCGACATCCACCCCATAGGTCAGAGTTTTCTTGTAGACTTTTCGTTTTCTCTCAATGATTGTGATTTCTAAATGCGCCCTAAGTGTTGCTTGACTCTTTTGCTCCAGATTGCATCACTCTCCAGCTTGCAGTTTCAGGTTTACCTAGCTGGCCAAGGAGTTCGTGAGTTCTTCTGTTTCTAACACTCCCCAAACGGGTTTTTGTGTAGTCAGCCTCGAAAATGGGTTGCATTGTGCGAGTCCCACTATCTGTTCATCAAAATAATTTTTAATTGGATCTGTACTGGACAGATATAGGTTTTGTTCCTTGCCACCATTCTCTAAATAGCACAATGTACCAAATATTCACATAGCATTTATATTGTATTAGTTAGTCTAAATAATCTAGGGAGGATGCTTATATGTTATATGAAAATGTTGGGTCACTTTATTTATTTGTTTACATTTTATTTTGTTATTTTAAAATTATGTACACATGTGTGTGTGTGTGCATGCGTGTGTGTGTATGTGTGTGTACCTGAGTGCAAGTACCCACAGAGACCAGAAGATGGCATATGATTCTCTGGGCCTGGAGTTTTAGGTGGTTGCGAGTCACCCAATGTCGTTGCTGGGAACTGAGCGAGGATCCTTTCCAAGAGCAACATGAGTGAGCATAACAGCTGAACCACCTCTTCAGCTCCTGCTGTGCCATTTTGTATAAGACATTGGATGGACTGTGCGTACTAGAATACCCTCCTACATGCACAAAGACTTTCCTTAAATGGTTCCTGTTTCTAATTTTCCTGTCTTTGTGAATGGAACAAAACAAAACAAAACTCACTAATTTCCTCCTGGTCACCAAACTGAGTAGGTGGAAGTCTCTCTTCACAGATCTTGTTAATTCTCATGAAATTTATTTATTTTTCTCCCCATAGAACCAAGGAATTATTCATTTGCTTCTATTTTGTTGTCACTATTTAGGAACACCTTAAGTTTTTAGGTATATAATTTCCATTTTGTCCAGGGATGCTTGATAGTTAATCCTGGTTGTCAGTTTGACACAACTGGGTAGAGGAAACCTCAACTGAAGATTCGCCTCCATCAGATTGGCCCATGGGTGTATCTGTGGGGCATTTCTGTGACCGCTGCTTGATGTAAAAGCTCGGGTGGTGCTGTCCCTAGGCAGGCAAGCCGGATCTGTATAAAAATGGTAACTGAACTAAATACGAGCCTGGGAGAAAGCCAGGAAGAGAATGTTTCCCTGTGACTTCTGCCTCAACTTCCTGCTTGGCTGTCCCTCAATGATGGCCTATAAACTGTAAGATGAAATAAACCTTTTTCCTCCACTGGTTGCTTTTGGTCACAGTGTTCACACAGCGACAGAAAGCAGAAAGATAGACTTCATTACTTCATTTTGTAAGCTACTGTATACACACTGTGTATGGACACGCTCACTCAGGGGCGGAGCAAAGTGCTGAGGTGTCTCACTCCCCCCACCCCCCTCTAGAGCAGCGCTTTCTCAGCTGGGGGAATTTGCCCATGGGTGACATTTGCTTACTATCTGGTAATAATTCTAATTGTCTTCATTGAGGGGACACTACTGACATCCAGAGGTGGAGTCCAGGGATGCTCCAGGATGTACTGTGCACTCGCATGCCCATACTAGCTCTAGAGATAGCTGTGCCCGTGTTGAGACCCTGCGTAGAGGTAATCTCTTTGTAGTCTTATGACCTCCTTATCTGGCCCTGTAGTTGCTACCCACGAAGCCATTTGGATTAAGGTTCAGTGCCTCAGACATCGTAACTACATCTTAAGGGTTTAGCAGTCACTATGGGTACGGAATTAAACAGTACGCTGAAGGCTATTCCTGTGGTCTGAATCAAGCATAGAGGAGGCTGGAGTGGCCAAGTTAGCGCCAAAAACAGTGACAGTAAAAGGCGCAGTTACGCCAAAAGAGTGACAGCCAGGCCAAGAGTGTAACAGCTACTCCAAAAGCGTAACAGATGATACTCCAAAAGCATAACAGCTACTCCAAAAGCGTAACAGCTAGAAAAAGGCATGAAATTCAAAAAACAGTGACCTTACAAAGCCCACGAGAAATATTCCCAGCCAAAATGGCGCTGAAGGGGAGCAAGTGGGGAGAAGACCTGACTTGTTTACACAAAAAGATAATTTGGACTTAAAGATGGGGTAAGATGATGTAAAATGCCTGATGCCCCCGTGATCTCCATTCTCCAGGATGGGGATGGGGGTGCTGGGTGGCAAGTGGCGCACTTCCCCTCCTCAGCCAGGGCCAGTTGCAGGAGGCTGGCTCAATTCTTCAGCGGGGTCTGCCGAGGGATCCCGTGTATTACCTTTATTGCATTATGTTTTGTTTCCGTTGCCATGGTTTAAATATGGCTCCTTTCTCCCCAACCCCCAACGCGAGGCATTGAGAAGCCGGAAATGACTGTGGGGATGACTAGGATAGGATGTTGTAAAACTGGAGCCTCCATGGTGGGTGGCTTTATGAGGAGAGCAAGGCCTCCTGGGACGGCAAGTATGCCACGCCATTCCCAGGCCAGTCTATTGTCTGGGGTAAAGCAGGAAAGGCCGCTCCTAGTATTATCCTTTGGTTAAGGTTCTGAATGTAATCAAGGAAAAGAGAATTTCAGGCGGGGATACAGTAAGTATAGACAACCCGGATTTGGGAAGCGGTTGGATTTCTGAAGAACAGGGATATTCAAGTTAGCCCCGAGTAGACAAAGTAGGGTAGGACCATCCGGTAGATGAGGCAGCCAGAAGGGCATGCAGGCTCACGGAGGTAGGGCAAGAGCTTTAGGGATTTGTCCTGTAGGTCACAGGGGCTCTCTTTCTCAGTGCGAAAGACAGGAGAGAGTTAAGGAGGGTGGAAGGAAGCGGCTCTCTTTAGAGACCATTGCGTCATTCAAGGAGAGGTTACAGTAGCACAGATGAAGGGCTGTGGTGGAAGCAGAGAGAATTGATTGGGCCTGGCCTTCATTTAGAAGATAAAGATGACAGGATATGGTGAGGGGTTACATGTGTACCTTGAAAGGAAAAAGAAAAGTCAGAGATGAGTCAACCGCTTTTTGGTTGAGCAGGTTCAACAGTGTGTAAATTACTGAGGTGAGGATCAAATGTTTATAAAATGTATGTTCTAAATGCCAGGTATGCTGGGCTTAGGAAACAGACTTTAACAGCATGGAGTAGGGCCAAGGTTGTAGCCCAGTGGAAGAGTGCTTGCTGCGCATGTGCGCTCTTGCCTCGCATGCGCGCTCGCTGTTCGCTGTCCCCAGCTCTGTTCTACACTACTGGGGGTGAAGTGATAACCTTTCCTAAGCTCCTTCAAACTCTACCTGCAGGCTGTGCTCCAGAGGGTAGAGACAAGCCTGAGAGGACACCGAAAAGTCCTCCTGAGTTAAGAAGGATGAACGCCATTGGTGTGCGAGCCGGTGTTATGAGCGTGCGGTAGGGTTTGGGGGTTCTCTGAAAAAAGCCTTGCCCTATAGCTACTTTAAAATTTTTTAAATTACATTTATTGTGTGCATGTGTTTGTGTGCAGGTGAGTGAGTGTGTGTATGAGTGAGTGTGTTTGGGTATGAATGCAGCCATGGAGATCAGAGAACACCTTGTCCCCCACTTCTCTGCTTCCACCGTGTGGGCTCTAGGAGTCAAACAGGTTGCTGGGCTTGGCAGCAGACAGACCTATTGAGTCATTTATCACTGTTAGCTGATTTGACAGTGCGTTTTTGTTATTGCAACTTTGTTCCCTGGGACCCAACCCATAGGGACAGAAATTGCACCGACATACTCCAGCCCTGTTTCTGTTGCTCCACAGGGCTCAAGTACTAGAGTTCTGAAGTTTCTGCTGTGCGGTTTATGCTGAAGTAGCTCTGACAAGGTCTTCACAGTCGGCTTGCTTGGCTCTGACACTTGACCGTGTCATCTGGACAGGTTACTAAACTCTCAGGGTTCAGCTCCCTGCTTTATTACATTAGGGTAAATTCTCTCATCTCCCTGGAATTATCTTATACATATTTGTCACCCACAATGGGCCTTGTTTGTGGTAACTTCTCAATAAATGTAGCTACAATCATTGTTTAAAATGCTGAGAGCAAGAAGGACACAGAGGGCAGAATTTGGGAAATGTGGGAATTCTAAGAACAAACAAACTTTGCATTTATGAGTGAATGCTGACTAGTTACCATGAACAGATGGCTGTGTGCCAGGCATGTCACATTTATTTTTATGCTTATTACACTAACCACATTACACAGGAAGAAACAGAATTTAGGAAGTTGAACTAATTTGCCCAAGATATTGCAGCTTGTAAATGGAAAATCTCTTGCTCTATAGCTACCACAAAATACCACAAAAAATACAAACCTGTATTTCTTCATTGAAGTGGGTTTTGATGAATATCGCAAATGCAAATGGAACCAGAGGTGACCTTAATGATCACTACGCCTGATATATCATCAGCCTACCGATAAAGAACCTTCTCCTGGGAAAGGCAAGTGGTGGCTTCATGTCTTCTGTGTTCTTATTGACTGTTGGGGCAGCAGACCCCTGGCCCCTTGACTTTCTTTGCCTGCCTCAGACCCTTTGCCTGCTAGAGTGAAACAAATTGTTTTCCTGTGCCTGCAGCTGCTCTGAGCACAAGACCCTCATGAGTTCCTGATGGCAGGGGAGTGAATTCTGGTGGGTTTTACAGCTGGAAATCCCAAGAGCTGGGGCATGGCTATCAGTTAAGGATCCCTATATAAGCTTCCCTGGAGCACAATAAAGTTGGCATTCTTGTATCAAAGATGACTCGTGTCCCCGTGTCTCTGTCTGTGTACATATGGGTTTAAATCTCCAGCCTAGTTCCTGGCTTGCGTACCGTCCTGTAGAGCAGGCACTACGATTGAAAGCCTTTAAATACTGTGCCCTCTTACATTCTTGTTTGTTCTCGCAGTGAGATCAGAAATGTTTCAATATACACCCTGCTTTCTTGATTCTGGACCAATTGTAATTAGAGACATCTGAGTAATTTGTTAAACCAGGATTGTTCCTTATCTGTTCTAGCCCGTTTCCTTGAAAATCTCTGCCAGTTTTCAAGGATTATTTTGTGTGTATGTGTCTGTCTAGTCTATATCTGCGTGTCTATGTAGTTACAGGTGGTTGTGAGCTGCTAGATATGGGTGCTAGAAACCAAACCTAGGTCCCTTGGAAGAGCAGCAAACACCGTCACCTGTCGGCCATCTTTCCAGCCCCATCTCCACTATTTTTGGTGATCTTCACTGTGAGGACCAAAGGCTCTAGTTAATAGGTCATAGCTGACTCTGGTGTGCCCTCTGTGCCCAGCCTGTTTGCTTCATCTTCAGACAAAACCGTTCAGACCATGCTTAAGTACTGGTTCCATTCTAATAAGATGTTTCTTCGTTGTCTGGTTTCCTGTGGTGCGTGTAATGACATGGGCTCTTTTAAGCATTTCCAGCACCCCTTAGTTATTTGACTTCTGTCGCGTGTGTCAGCACATGTGTTTGCACATGTGTCTGCACATGTGTGTTTGTGCATTTGTTTCTTCAAACAACTGCAGCCTACTAACGAGTGTCACTAAATGCCTTGCAGATGCTGACCTCTGAAACCATGAACTTCTTAGTCCCCATGGTGTGGATGGCTTGCTCCAGACTCCTGGGCTTCCCATGGCCTTAAGTTTTCACATGTGTTGGCCAGGCTGGGCAATATTTTCTGAGAATGATTTTTAGCTCCCATCCTGGCTAATTTTAACTATGGGCTTGACACAGCCTGGAATCGATTGAGAAGAGAGTTTTTAAAAAGACAAACAAACATTGAAGCCCAAAATGAAAAATAATTTAAGCATCATATTTTAAGAACTAAATATAAATGTTGTATTTATATACCAGTGTGGCATATGTTCATTTTACTGATTTTTAAAAATGAGTAGCAGTTACTTTTTTAAGTAGTTAGAAAAACTATGCAACTCTTAGTTCTAGAAAGAATGAAACCCTTTTATTATACAAATTAAAGTACATGAAATAAACTTGTGATCCTTCACTTAGTTACTTAACTATTAGTAAATGCATAATGGACTTCCTTCACCAACTTTTTATTTCAGCTCAGCAAACAGTACTCTCTTGATATTCTAAAAACAGTATGCTTATAGGAAAGTCAGAAGTTTAACTAAAATCCAACCTAAAGGTGTATCCAATAGGAATGTTTATCCAATAGGAATATGTATCCAATAAGAAAATGTATTCAATAGGAATGTGTATCCAATAGGAATGTGTATCTAATAGGAATGTGTATCCAGTAGAAATGTGTATCCAATAGGAATGTGTATCTAATAGGAATGTGTATCCAATAGGAATGTGTATCCAATAGGAATGTGTATCTAGTAGGAATGTGTATCCAATAGGAATGTGTATCTAATAGGAATGTGTATCCAATAGGAATGTGTATCTAGTAGGAATGTGTATCCAATAGGAATGTGTATCCAATAGGAATGCAAAAGGTCTTAAATAGAGAGAAAATCCCAAAATTTCTTAGGCAGGAAGAGTGAGTGCCTTCTCTGCATGTGAAGTGTTGATCTAATTATTCTTTATCAATAAAATCTCGGGAGTCAGATGTTGGGGTTAAGAATCTGAATGATCAGAGAAATGACAAAGAAGCAACCAGTGACCTCCCCACTTCTCTCCCTCTCTTATTCCTCCAACCAAAGGGGCCAAGACCCTCTCTAAGCCCCACCCTACTACTTCCTTTGTCTCTCTCTATATCAGTCCTCAGTCCTCCAAAACCTCTACTGTTAATTTCAACTAGGAGCTAGCTCCACCCTCTGACTCAAAGCAAACTTTATTGGCACTCTCAGGAGCGTCAGAATACCATCAAAATATCATACAACAAATATGCTTTTAATATGGGTCCCACCCTACAATTTTCTTCCCAGACCCCTGAGGTTTGATGTTGGAGTCCTCTGCTGTTACTCATTTGGAGCTCACGATAGTGGGCACCTCTGCTGTGTCCCCTTCCATCTCAAAGGGGATAATAAATACTTAGAATTCACAAGGTAGCAGGAGCACCAGGACACATAGTCATTTGGTTGTTTAGGCATGGTAGCAAGGCTGGTACTGACCACATGGACCTCTGTCATTGGGTATTGAGTATGAAGGGGGCCAGAGTTACTCGCTGGTTCCCAGTGAATGTGAAAACGTCAGAAAGTGGAAGGTGCACCCTGCTGGAGAAGAGATGGCAGCTGATGGCAAACCGCAATGACTTTCATATTGTCACGGTCAGGGAGGGCAAGAGCAGTTTCCACAGGACCCAAGACAAAGGTGCCATCCTGCATGTTTTCCAGTTGTTACAGACCATAGGCAGAAAAGGAGGTACAAAAACATTTCATAGCAAGATATCCTGCTATGTCCGCTTCCAGAGGATCTGAGCTCTTGGCCAGGATCTCATCATCACTATGAGGTACAACTTAGGGGCTAGGGGCTACATGAGTACTGCAGGCAACCTCAACCCTTTCGGTCATACCTTTGACTTGTTGAGTCCAAGTCAATTTCTTCTCAAACTCAAGGCAAAGAGATAAACCACATTGTTTTCCAGTCAAACAGGCTCCTCAACAGGCTTGGACAGAGAGTTTTAATGAGAACTTATCTAGGGCCTGTGGGCATGTCTGTGTGAGTTGTCTTAATTTTTAATTGATGTGGAAATACCCAGCCTATGTTGGGTGGCCCCATTCCCTTGGCTTGGGGGCCCAGAATATAGAAGAGGAAGTTAGTGGAGTATTAGCAGCAAACAGTCAGGCGGCATGGGTGCATTTGTCCAGCCCTGCTCTCGGCAGATGTGACATCATTAGCTGCTTGAGTTTCTGTCTTGATTTCCTTGAGGTAATGAACTATAACCTAGAATTACAAGGTGACAAAAGCCTTCCTCCCTCAACTGCTTTGTGTTTCTACTGTCACAGCAGGAGATGTGAAACTATACCAGCCTTCAGGGTACGCCTGATCTCACCAGGGTGGGGAAACCTCATTCACGTTTTTCCCCATATTGTACAGACAGCACAAATCGACTAGATATTGATACTTCTTGGGAGGGCATAAAAGGACTGAAGTTTAGTGATACAAAGATATTTTTACCCCCTAGGGGCGAACAGTTGTAGTGTGTCCTTTTCTGTAAGATGTTAACTATTCTCATGGCCCCCAGACTGTTATGCACCTCTTGTGGTCACCAATCACGGGCAGAGTGTGATCCATGGCTGGATTCTTGCCTGCAGCCTTTTTACTCCTTGAAGCATCAGAGTATGTTCTTGTGTTTTACAGAGACTTTGCTGCTCGGGGTTTCTGTGCCACTCATGACACATAACATAGATAACGTTAAGGTGAAAGGTGAGGTGCAGGCTTCTTCCTGAAGATCAAATACACTGTGCAGGCTGTAATCTTGAACATCTCTGTAGTTCTTATCTTTCTCTGACTTTGAAGTCAGCGGTTAGGGCCAACGTGAACACCGGCTGGGGGGGAGGAGTTGAGGGAGGGGGACTGTCCAGGAAGAGTCCTGGATCACAGAGCCCATCTTTGCTCTTTTCAGTGAAGCAAGCTTGGAAGTCATGTACCCTGTTCTGACTAACGCCTCCCTCTTCTTCCAGGGCACATAAGCGCCTTGATTTTCATGGGAAACAAGATGAAAGCCCAGGAAAACTCTCTGGAATGAAAATTTTCTCACCCACAGGTTGACTAGGACTAGCCTCCTCTTAATGCCCCCCACCCCCATACATAGATATCAACACATCAATATGAGTCTGAATCTAGAGATAATACTTCTAAAGTGCTAGGGTACTAGTTTAAGTCTTGTCTGAGGTGACACACATGAAATCCAGGCCTCTGCTTTGCTGTGTGGTCCTGGTGCCAGGACTTGGCAAACCACAACCCACAACCCTTTGCCAGTTGGCTTCCTGCTGGCTGAGTTCACAATCTAAGTCCCCAAAAGAGTGCATTTTGTTAGCAAAGACAGTCAAAAGCAGAACGAACTTCCGAAAGTAGAGGTGCTTAGGAGAGACATATATTTGAAATCACTGCACATATGTTGGATGATACAGAGAAAGCAAGGAGGTAACATGGTCCCTCAAAGAGGCACTGAGATCTGAATGAGAACCAAATATGCTTTCTAAAACCCTGATTCTTGACACTGATTATTACTGGATAGAAACAAACGAGAGGCGTCAAGTCATCACTCCACTTCCCTTCCGTGCTCTACTTTGTGCTTCTGAGTCACGGCTTGGCAAACTATACTTCCCCTTTGTCATTTGGTTTCCTGTCAGACTCTGCCAAGTAGGGACACTAGAGGCAGAGCCGAGCATGCTTCTTCCTGTCTGCTGGACTGTTCCTGTCCAGTCAGCCCAACAGCCATTCTGCAAGGCTCACTTTGGGAGTTGTTTGGACTGTTCGTTTTCTCTCCAGTCCTCTAGAAGCGGCTTGTTTTGTAGAAATAGGCTTATTGCTTGTACACAGATAGCAATACCGGTGAGTTGGTGTTCTTTCTGTGTGTGCACACATGTGGGTATACATGTATGAATATGTGTGCATGTATGTCTATACACATGTATGTGGGCATGTGTATGCATGCATACGAGCATGCATGTGTGTGTGTGTGTGTGTTTGTGTGTGTGTTTGTAGGCCAGTAGTCAATCTCAGGCATCATTCCTTAGGAGTTGTCCTCCTTTCTCTTTGAGACAGAGTCTCTCACTGACCCGGAGGTCTTTGAGCTAGCAAGGCCAGTGAACCTCACTGATGTGCCTGTCTCTGCCTCCTGGCTCTGGGATTATAAAGGCATGCCACCATGCCTGTCATTTTTTACATGACTTCTGGGGATAAAAGCAGATCCTCATCCTTACAAAGCAAGTACTTCTCCAAGTGAACCTTCTGCTGGCTTTCTTGGTGCTCCATATCCTGGGACCCTTGGTGTCCCCTTTGGAGTCCCAGGAACACTTGGACAGCCTCACACTTTTCTGGCATCTTAGTTATAACTCTTCAGGACTCACAGGTTTCAACTGGGGTTCTAGATTTAACCCTTGCACCTCTTCCCTTTGTGCCCCAGCTACAGGTCCGAGGCTGTTGATATCACTTCTGTCTGTGTCTCTCTTTTCTGCTGTTCTGTGCTCTGCAGTGTGGTCTCTTCGACTTCACGGTGTGGTCCCTGTTCCCTTCTCACTTGTTGTGAGGTCTGGTTTTGTTTTTGTGACTGGACTCTGACTAACCCCAGCAGATTAGGCCCAGGTAATGGGAGAACATGTGACCGAGATGATCAGTTGGGGGCATTTCACCAGCACACATCACAGGGAGATCAAGAAGTGGAAAACAAAGATGAGGATAACAGGTCCTGAGGCATTTCTCTTTCACCAAAATTTGAGCTAGGCTGTTTCGGACCAATACCTTTAAGAGTCGAAATGATTATCAGCGTGTTGAAAGCATTCCGCTAGGCCCAGATCTCTCAGAGAAGGCAGGGGAGATCGGGGGTTCAGGACTCTGAAGAAATGTCTCCAGGCATTAGTGGGCCACCAAGTTAACTTGAGTGGAGATGTCAGTTGCCACAAAAGACAGAGAATATGTGCTTTCCAGACTCAAAGTCCGGCAAAGTCATGGAACAGACGTCATCACCACCAAGTCATGGAGCAGGACACCAGGAAATTTTTGACTATCGGTTCCCGTATCAGCCTGCTTGAAGTGTCCAGCTGCCAACCAAAAATGCAAGACATGTAAGAAAAAGGAAGTATGGCTGTGAGGGGGAAAAATCTGGAAGCCCAGACTCTGGAATTACTAAACAAAGACACCAAACCAACAATTAATAACTATTTTCAATGAACTAGTGATAGCTGTGTCGAAAGAACAAAAGGATGTGGCTGTCTTCTTACCAAATAGAGACTATAAATAGATAAAAATGTGTATAAAAGTGACCAAATGGAAATGCTAGAGTTAAAATTTTAATAAAAATATACATTTTTTCTGAGGAAGTTAACATTCAGATTTAAATTGGCAAAAGGAAAAAAAAAATTAGACTTTCCCTCTGTCTGAGGTAAAAAAGGGATGAAGAAAAGTAAACAAGGAAAGCTGGGTCGACCTGTGGGAAAACTGCACCAAACTATGCAGGAAAGGAGTTCTAGAAACACCATTCAGGATGCCGAGGACCTAGGTCTGGTACCATACACCGGTCATCCCACCATT
>JAQHUG010000084.1:3061602-3088658 GCA_028555095.1 Dicrostonyx torquatus
TACACCGGTCATCCCACCATTCAGGATGCCAAGGACCTAGGTCTGGTACCATACACCGGTCATCCCATCATTCAGGATGCCGAGGACCTAGGTCTGCTGCTGTACACCGGTCATCTCACCATTCAGGATGCCAAGGACCTAGGTCTGGTACCATACACTGGTCATCTCACCATTCAGGATGCCGAGGACCTAGGTCTGGTACCGTACACCGGTCATCTCACCATTCAGGATGCCAAGGACCTAGGTCTGGTACCATACACCGGTCATTCCACCATTCAGGATGCTGAGGCAGGAGGAACTCAAATTGGGCAGCATGTGACACCACAGGTTGAGACCCTGTGTCAAAAAAGCAAAGTGAAATAAGATAACACACAAACACGTATGCTCATGTGTGCGCATGTGTGTGTGTGCTCACACACACAGTCTAGGTAGTAGATCATTGTAGAAACATGAGACACGGAAAATACTGTAAATCAGTCAGACTAATGGACTTCTATGAAGCTTTCCACCCAACAGCAGAACACACATGTTTCTTGTTTTCACGTGGAACATTCTTTAAGTTATAGCAGGCTACATGTCAGGACATAAACATCAGTAAACGTAAAAGTATGGAAAACATAGAAATTATAGCTTTCTCTCTTTTTATAATTTTTAAAGACAGGCTCTCTGGATGAAACCACGGCTGTCCTGGAACTCATTATACTAGCCTTGAACTCACAGACATCTGCCTTCCTCTGCCTCCCAAGTGCTTGGATCAAAGGCGTGTGCCATCATGCCCAGCCACAAGCTATGTTTTTCAAAGACATTGAATTAAACTAGAAATCAATAATGGAAAGAAATTTGGGAGATTCACAAACATGAAAATTAATCAAAAACTTTCTAAATAACCAGTGGGTCAGAAAAGGACTCCTCAGGGGGACTGGAAAATAGCTTGGGTGAATGACAAGGAGAGCATAGCATTTGTCACCTCGGGGGGAGCTAAAGCAGTGCCGAGAGGGAAATTTCTAGATGCTAATCCTTATGTCAATGTCTATTGTAGGAGATTAGAACAGAAAAGAAAACCTAACCTGGGTCAAATAAAAAACAAAACAAATAAAACCAACAGTGAACCCAAAAGGTAAATTTTTAAAAAGATACAAAAATAATTTTTAGACTTTTAGATTGATGGAGAAAAATAAAACAAAATGTTCACATTTACTTTCTAGTTTTTTAAATTTAATTTTAAAATTATTTTGAGAATATCATACACAGGCAATGTATTTGCATGATTTCCACTGCTCCCTCTCTTCTTCTAACTCCTCCTGTGTTTTACACACACACACACACACACACACACACACACACACACTCACACACCGTGCTGTGTCTATTTAGTGTTGCTGGTATGTAGATGTATGTAGGGCTGACCTCTTGGGATAGGTTACCCTATCCCGTCTGGGCTCATCCCTGAAGAAGAGAGAGCCTGTCTCTCAGCAGCCATTGATTGCATAGAGCTCTTTATCTATGGGTGGGTCCTTATGGGATTTCCCCACCACATGGTGGCTTGTGTTGTTATTGCATCTCTTGTTTAGGAAACTTTACTCTTGAGATTTTGTGGGTTCAGCTCTTCTGTCATGTCTAGAACACTCGGTCTAGCAATGGGCATCCTGCTCGTTTGGCTTCTTACAGCTTTTCTATCCTTCCGTGATATTCCCTGAGCCTTAGGTACAGGGGTTGCATTGTAAATGTATCCACTGGAGTTGGGCATCCACAACCACTTATTCTCTGAGTTTTTGCAGAAAGTTGTGGCTTTCTTTAACAGTCTTCATCTGTTACGAAGAGAAGTTTCTTTGATGAGGAAGGACAGGATCACTTGTCAGTGGATAGAAAGTTGAGTATTTAGACATTTAGAAATTACATTTGTTTAAAAAAATAGCAGTGACTAGTTCTCCTCTGGAGTCTGTGGCCTCTCTCACAGGCAGTCTGTGAGGTCTTCAGTACCAGGCATGACTTCCCTCTCATTGAGTGGACCTTAGGTCCGGTTACACAGCAGTTGGTTACCCACAAGATAAAGGTTCCACTATTGCATCACTGAAGAGAGCTGCCAGGGTCAGCCATTGGGGTGGTTCCTAGGCTCCACAGCTGGGTAGGGTTATTGGTTACTTTTTTCCCTTAGTAGCTTGCATGGTACCTTCCAAAATCCTGGGAGCTGGTCCTCTTGGAGGAAGCTTTCAAGTCAGTTCTAGCTCATCTCCTCCCAGTCCTGTGTCCAAACTGTGTGTTGTCTTCAGCGATAGTCTTACCTTGGCGTTCAAGGAGGCAGCTCACTGCTTGCAATGCCATCTTTCTTTTAAAGGTTTCTGCTGCTGCTGCGGAGGCTTCTTCTTCACCTTCATTTTTGACATCATGGCTTCTTGTGCCTTTCTGCTACTAAATGTTAGACTTAAAGCTCTTAAATGATGTGTACTTTTATATGTTTTGTATGTGTATGCATGTATGAGCAGTGCCTCCAGAGGACAGAAGAGGGCATTAGATACTTTGGAGCTGGAGCTAAAGGTAGGATTTTAAGATGCCTATTCTGGGAGCTGGGAATCGAACTCAGGTTTTCTGCAAGAGCAGCAAGCACATCTAACCACTGAGTCATTTCTTAAGCCACCTAGATGTTTGTTTTAATGGTGTCATAGATTTAAGTTATGCATCTGAATCATAATTCAATAAAATCATATTGCTGAGACTTTAAAGTATTTGGTGAACAGCTTCAGAGAACAATGCTTCTAAAAGCTCCATTTTCAATATCTGCCTGCTTTAAAATGGAGTTAGAGCCATGAAGCTGGAATTGCTATGCTCTGGACTTGCAAGGTTGCCTTTCAGAAGTGCCTGTCTTGTTGACAGTGCACAAGAGCATTTATCTTCTCTCTCATGGTTATAAAAACTAGCTTAGGTTACCTATGCCCAGGTTTATAGTCTGACTCTATTCTACGTTATAGGACTTGGGGACGTCATGGGACTTCTCTGGTATTTTTTTATACTATCAGGGAGTGGGCGAAAAAAGCATACTTGCCATTCACCTTGTTTTGTTTTTTTGAGGTAGGATCTCTCATTGGCCCAGAACTGGATGAATAGGCTAGTGAGTCCCAGGGATCATTTGTCTCTGCCTTCCAATGCTGGGACAAGTGCATAGTACTCTACTACTGTGCCTTTCTTCCAATTTGTGTGTGTGTATGTGTGTGCATGTGTGCGTGCAGGTGTGTATGTGTTTGTGTGTGTGCACGTGTGTGTATGTGTGTGCATTTGTGTACATTGTGTGTGTGTGTGCATGCATGTATGTGTATATGTTATATGCACCTGAGTCCTAATAGCTTCAGAGGCTAGAAGCATTGGAACTCCATGCAACTGGAGCTGTGAACTGCCTGATGGGTACTGGGAACTGAACTTGGATCCTCTGCATGAGAGCAGTATGTGCACTTAACACTGAGCCTTCTCTCCAGCTGCAATGTTCAGTTCTCTTCATAGGAATTCTGAGGATCTAACTCAGGCGCTCATGCTTGTGTATCAGGCACTTTACCAAGTGAGCTGTCATCACAGGCTTTCAAGATGGGAGATGTGGCGATAAGATTCCCTGGTCAGCAGAGGGACTCTTCCTTCTGGTCCTGGCTGCCTTGTGTGGGAGGACTGTCAGCTGAGCAGCCAGCTGTTAGTTCTCTTGAACACCCATGCATGGAAGTCTTTGGTAAAGACATTCCTGGGTCTTGCAGGTGCTGCTGCAGCCAGGATGTTTGGAACAGTTTATACCTGGGTTTTGCTATCACAAGCCTCAATGAACTCTAGATGACCCTGCAGCTATTTCTCCCCCCATCCTCCAGGTCAGATGGAGAGCACCTAGGCTGAGGACCTGCTGACTGGAGCTGAAGGCTGTGAGCAGGGCTACCACAAACCCCTGTTTTCGTGTGGGGCATGCTGTGATTGGTCCACACAACTCTTCTTGAGTTATGTAAGCAGGCTGCTTAGGGAGCTGACTTTAAACTCCTTCCTGCCCTGCCTACCCATGAGGCCCAACAGAGATTCATGGTTGTCTTTCCTTACCTATCTTCAGTAGTAAAATCTAGGCTGAGAAAATGGAAGCAGAAGCAGGAGAGGCAGCAGAACAGAAGCAGCAGCGGAGGGGTGACAAGGGGAGAGCTGCTACATGAGGGGACACAGCAGGCCAAGCAGAAGAACGGGGAAGACTGGCCTGAAAGCATGGCTAAACAGTAGAGCACTTGCCCATCACAGGCGTGGCCCAGGGTTTAATCCCCACTACCAAGGATAAATATTTAAAATAATTGCCGAGCCACTTGGCTGCTCGGCATCTGAAAAAGAGGCCCTGGAACCCCCACACCTAGCCCTGCCCAGAAGATATGAGGTTGGATGCTGCTAAGGGCTGAGGAGTCAGTCCTGAGCCTGCCTGAGAACTGTGACACATGGGCTGAGAGTAAAGAGTCCGGAGGCCTGCGGAGATTCGAACACTGGTGGGCTTTACCTGCTGCTGTTGCTCCCACCTGCCGCTCCCTGAAAGCCAAACTAAGGGACTGGAGCAGCTGGCTGTGTTTGCTGCCTGTGGCCCTGAAGCTCAGCGCCTGAACACACAGATAAGTCATGATGATAAGATATGCTTGAGTTTAGAGTGAAGTGAAAGTAAACATATTTTCATCATTGTTATTGTTATTACAAATCTTCATTTGAGAATTTCATGTGTGTATATGATGAAATATGATCATAGACCCCCACCCCTGTTTCAGACACAATTTCTAGAAAGTGGATGGAGCTCCTCGACAGATAGAGCCTGCCTTTCCCCTTTGAACAAATGCTCAGCCACAGAGCAGACAACCAACAAGGGGTGTGATGGGGAAACCAACAATTTAATAAATTTGGGTAACTTCTCAGGGCCTGTGACACGCTAGATGCTCTACTGGGTACCCAAGGGGGGGTTCAGTTAGTGCTCAGAATGTCAGGAGTTGGACAAAGGGGTGGTAGGTTAGGCAATGTGTCATGGAAAACAGTACATTGGGAGTATCAGGTCCTGTGTTCAAATGCCAGATTCATAAATGATGGACGAGCCACATCTTCGCTTTTCACTAAAGGCAACTATGCCATTCTGGAAACCTGTTTTATATTTGGGGTGATTTCACACAATTTCACTTCGCTGCTTCCCTGAGTCAGCGTGCTGACACTGGTACTAGAGCGAGCTCTTTCTTGAATCTTGGCTGGTCTGAAAGCATCCTTCACATCCTCCGGGACTTTGGAAACTCCCTTGAACATTTTGGTAAGTCCCTTGGACTAAGAGTTAGACATCTGGTGGTAGTCCTGATTGGTTCATTTTCCCCCCCTAGTTTGACCCTGACCTAAGCTCTTTGATTACAGTGGGACCCAGCACACAGTTCCCTTATGTGTGGTGAGGACCTGTGAGGCGATGACTCAGGCTGAAGTTATCTGGGAAGATCCAGGTCACCTGGGTCTCTACTGTATATCCCAGTGTGATTGGCGCATATTAACCTGTCATGGAAACATCAGGAACTAGGTATAGTCATGAAAAGCTGTTTGTGGGGAGAGGCAGGTTTCTGCCTGTCTGCCTTGTTAGAGCCCTTGGGACTGGAGGAGCAATGAGGCTTTCTCTCTCCGTCCTTGTATTGGTTTCTTGTTTCTTTGATCAAATACCTGAAAAGAAATAACTTAGGGGAAGGGTTCACTCTGTCTCACAGTTTAAGGGGACAAGTCCATCAAAGGGAAGATGGCATTACGGCAGGTGTCGTCACAGTGTCAGGAGTATGCAAGACTCCTAATCTTACAGCAGAAATTGGGCAGGAAGTGGAGCCAAGCAATTAGAAGTCAGGGCCCACTTCCGATCACCCACTTCCTCCAGTGAGGATTCCGTGAAAGAGCTCCAGCAGCCGGGAAACAACGGCTCAAAAACATGAGCTTGAAGAGCATATTTCACATTCAAACCGCAACAGTCTTATTCTGGACCATGTCCAAATTCCACACAGGTTTATCAGACTGGCTTGTCAGAGAGGATTCTCATGTTTTTCCTAGGTGACCTCCCCTGATTGTTACCATGGCCCCCCTTCTCAGCTTTTCTCCATCCAGCCTCTGTCATGAAGATCATCAGTTGAATCTGCCATACTGTATGAGGTTGACAGAGGAAAAAAAGGCAAGAAATCTTGAGGACAGAGCATCAGAGACTGTGGCATAGACATTCACCAATCCCTGAGAATTCACTGGACCATCTGAACCATGGGGAGCCTGTGTGGGTGTCTGCTGCAGAGAGGGTACCAGGGTCATGGCTGTAGTCTGAATGTTTATATGCTGGGTTCTTAAACCTGATGATGTTAGGAGATGTGCTCTTTGATGGGGGGATGGGGCTCTCATAATGGGAATTAGCATCCTTAAAAGATAGGTCCATGGTGGAATGAAAACCCCATCCACTTCTCTCTCCCTGTGTACAGTGAAAAACTACCATATTTGGAGCGAGAAGCATGCCCTTTCCAGACACTGGGCCTGCTGGTACCGTTTCCCAGCCTCCCAGAGATATTGTTGGTAAACCACCCATTCTATGATAGTTCATACTGGTTAGATTTTGTCAGCTTCACATAAATTAGAATCACTAGGGAATAGGGAATCTCAACTGAGGAATTACCTCCATCAAATCAGCCTGTGGGGTATTTTCTTTTTTATTTATTTTTTTAAAAAGAAAACAACTATCTTTTTTCATTATACATACCAATCCTAGTACCCAGTCCCTCCCCTCCTCCCATTCTCTCCACATTCCCTCCCACCCCACCCCATCAATCCTCAGGAAGGGTAAGGCACATTGCTTTGGGGAAGGTGGGGGGAGAAAGGAGGGTAGAAGGGGAAGAGGAGGGAAGTAGGGGAGGGGTGAAGAGAATTTGAGGGAATGGGATAGTCAGAAGGAGGAAGGACAGAGTTGAGAACAAGGAAAGCGATGTTGATTGAGGGAGCCATTATAGGGTTAGCAAGAAACCTGACTCTAGAGAAATCTACAAGGATGATCCCAGCTAAGACCCTAAGCAATAGAGAGCCCCCCATATTGACTTGCTCTGAGAGGCATTTTCTTGATTAATGATTGATGCCTGCTGTGAGTGGTTCCAGGGCAGGTGGGCCTGGGTTGTATAAGAAAGCCACAGGGAGCAAGTGGGTAAGCAGCATTGTTCTGTGGTCTCTGCTCCAGGATCCTGCCTGCAGCTCCTGCCTGACTTCCCTCGAGGGTGGACTGTAACCTGTAAACCAAACAAAGTCCTTGTCTCCCAAGTTGGTTTTGGTCAGTGTTTTACCAAAGCAACAAAAAGCCAACTAGAACACTTTGTTAGAATTCTATGGACAGACTGACAGAGACTTATAAAGCAGGGGATGGGCCTGATGGGTCTGAGCATCCTAGAGAGGCTGAAGATTACCTGGCAATAAGAGTGCTTAGAGATCTAGGCATGGAAAGGTACGATCTGATTAATGAAATACCCCTTGAATGTGGACTGAGTCTTCTTCCGTGTTACAGTTATATTTAACACTTACTGTTTTAAGAATGATTTTCTTTTCGAGACAAGGTTTCTCTGTGTAGATTTGGCTGTCCTGGAGCTCACTATGTAGACAAGGCTGGCCTGGAGCTCTCAGAGATCCAACCTGCCTCTCCTGCTGAGTACTGGGATTAAAGGCATGCATTTCCACCAGCTGGCTTTAAGAATAATTTCATATCTTAAAACTTCTGTGTGACCATGAGGGCAGATGTCTGAGGTTAGTCCTGGAAATCAAACTCAAGAGGAGTAAATGCTCTTAACCCCTGAGCTGCCTTCCAGCCTCTCTAGCACTTGTTCTTGTGATGACTGGCAAGGGGCCTGGCACAGTAGGCATTATCTACTCAGCATCTTCAGTGTGTACCCGTTGAGGCAAGAACGGTCTTTCCACCATTTCTTCTTCAGTTCTGGGAATGGAACATAGCATTTTACACATGCCAGCCAATATCCAATCACTGAGCTAAATCCTTGTCCTTTTTTTGTTTTCTGACATTGGGACAGAGTCTTGCTGACTTCCTGGGTTGTCCTGAAACTTGCTATGTAGCCCAAGCAGACTTTGAACTTGTGAGTCTCCTGCTTTAGCCTGCTGAGGAGAAGCAAGGATCACAGGTGCCATCACCATACCATCGTCATATCTTTGCTGTATTCTACTTGGATTGTATGCATGGTGTGATGTGTGTATGTTCATGTATGAGCACAGGTGTGCACATGCCATGCTGGGTAGAGATCAGAGGACACCCTCAGGTGTCTCTCTTCACCTTCCATCATGTTTGAGACAGTGTCTCTTGTAGTTTGCTTCCGTGTACTACAGGCTCCCTAGCTTCTAGCTTTCAGAGATCCTCCTGATCTCAGAGCAGAAACACTGGGATTATAGATGCCTGCAACCACACTGGGCTTTCAGTGGATTCCTGGGACCCAAACTCAGGTTCTCATGATTTGGCAGCAAGTTCTTACCCACTGAGTCCTCTCTCCAGTCACTTACTTGGATTAATTCTTAGGGTTCTTTTTAGTTTGTTTATATGATGTCTTGGAGAGTTCCCTTTTGTCTGCATTTGGGGATGAGTAGCCACAGTTTGTTCCCAGTATCTTCTTGACTCCGCCATAGTGATGGATGGTGGAAAGTGAGCAATACACACTTCCACCCAGGAAAAATGGAGTCTGTTAAAGGAAAATTTAAAACGCACATCGAATTTTTAATGTAATAGTGGGTGTATGCCGAGCTTGGTGGCAACACAGAAAAGGTCTCTATTGAACAAAGAGGGGAGGATTCTCAAGTACAGATTTGCAGATTTTAGGCAAGAGTGAGAAGGTTTGTCTGATGCCAAACCCTTTGCAAATCTACAGTAAGGAAGCACACAGTGTCCTTTTAAAGACTATAAAAATATGCAGCAATTATACTGTGCTATGTTAGGGGAGCATATATTTTTAAAAAATAAATGATAGTGTTTGGAATTTTATTTATGTGAAATTTTAATGAATAACTCAGTGAATGTTTGATATGTCTTGCTATGAAGCCCAGGCTGGCTCCAAACACGTGATCCCACTGTCTCAGCATTCCAAGGACTGGGATTGTAGGTGTGCACCCCAATGTCTGGTTTAGCAATCATGGTTTTAATATGAGCTGCCTTATATTACGGAAGGCTGGGAAGGCTGTAATGAAGGGGATGGGTTTTGCTATCTGGTGCTTCATACTTCAGGATCTTATGAATGAGATTGTTGTTTGATAATGGAGAGTCTAAGAGGTACTTTTCCAACAGTGCGCAGCTGCAAGCTTGTCAGCTACAGTGGGAGCAGCGGGGCTGCAAAAAATCGGAGCCACTCCTGGACGTCCTGGCCATGTGTCTGGAGAGGAAGGCTTTCTTGGAGCCTGTATGATCGAACTGAACTGTTGATGCTGGTTTAGTCTAGTGTGAGAGCGGCTTCCTCCAGAGGAAGATGTGAGGATGGAGGTTCCTCCAGCAGAAGGTGACATTGAACTGTGTGTGTGTGTGTGTGTGTGTGTGTGTGTGAGCATGTTGAGTTCAGAGTTCAACCTTGGGTGTCATCCTTTAAAAACAAAAAACAAAAAACTTTAGAAAGAAAATATTTAAGTCACAGTCTGGATGTCTAAAGGCATGACAGTGACACCAGCTCAGCTCTGGTGAGGACTCCCACAGTAAAAGTATGGACATGGAAAGAGGAGCCCCTCACCCCAAAATCTGAAGACACTCACCAGCTGAGACTGAGGAATTGGCTTAAGTGAAGCCTTTCTTCTTTCTCAGCTGAAAACCTACAGTTTTCTAGAATTCTGTCCAGAAACTCCATTTAGAAGAAAAACAACAACAAAAACAAGACAAACAAGCAAACAAACAAAACCATCACCACCAAAAAAAAAAAAATGTCCTAACCCCTTCTGGAGCCCTATTAGCTCCTGGGTTCATCTGACCAGACTGAAATTCTGTCCAAGGTACGTCCAGAGCCTCTCCATGATTTCCCTTTTGACAAGGAGAACAAACGAATAGAAACCCCTCATTGCTGTCACGTGAGTCTTAGGGTCAGCCGTGTGAACCATTTGATTGGCTGTCATTCTGTAGGTGCTGCCCACCTTGGTTTTCTGAGTCAGGGTCTTTTTCTGGCCTGGAGCTTACTAATGGGCTAGGCTGGCTCATCAGCAAGCCCCAGGGATCTGCCTGATTCCAGCTTCCCAACACTGTGATTCCAAGTGCTAACCACCATGACTAGCTTTTTAAAAATTTGGGTTCTGAGACAGGTTAAGTTCACTGATTGCTCTTCAGAGGACCTGGGTTTGATTCCCAGCCCCCATGTGGTGGTTCACCACCACCTGTAACTCCAATTCTAGGGAATCCAGCATTCCTCCTCACACCCTCTTGGGCACCAGGCATACAGTTGGTGCACAGATAAAGCAGACAAAACAGCTATACATACAAAGAAATGAAAACCGAAACCGCGTTGGATTCTGGGAATCAAGTTCGGGTCTCTATATTTATGAGACAGGTGGCTAACTGACTGAGCCGTGTCCCCAGCCCGACTTTGTGTTTTGAAGTTGATTCCATTTGTGAGCAGATTCTGAAATGACTTCATTAAACTCTACAATCTTGTGAGCCATGACAGGGAATCTGTTTTGCACCCATAGATATCCCTGTCCGGTTCAGAGAGCCCAAGGCTTAAACTTCTTGTTACGTGTTCAACTTCAGCTGGTCTCTTCTGTTTTTCTGCTAGCGTCTGAGGACTCATTCCTCTGGATTCTGGCTGATTGATGTTTCTGTGTGAGTCTGCCCCATGGAAACCATTTTTCTTTCTAAAATAGCTTTAATAGGTAGTTGTGGGTTTTTTTTGTTTGTTTTTGTTTTTTTTAATTCAGTTTTTGGTGACACTTCACAAACTAGAAAGTCTATTTCTCCTCTTCTGTCTTGCAGGATATATTGAAGTCATCAATATTTGTACAACTTACTTCTATTTTTATTAGTGAGAATGGGAGAATTTTCTTTTATCTATTTGTGTGTGTGTGTGTGTGTGTGCGTGCGCTCATGTGCAGGTCAGAGAATGACTATGAGACTCAGTTCTGTCCTTCCACACTGTGGGTCCTAGGGATTAAACTCAGGTTGTCAATCCTGACAGCATGTGCTTTTACTCACTGAGCCATCTCACTGGCCCAAAAAATTTCTTTCTGTTAAACTGAGTTTTGTAACGGCATCCTTTAAACTGCTTTAATGAGATATTTGATATTGTAGTTGTGCTGGCAAATGTGAAACAAATTATGGCTCTTTTGGTCTACATCCTGGACTGCTTTAGCAAAATAAATAAATAAATGAATAAATAAATAAATAAAATTTAAAAATCTGTTTTTAAGGATTACCTACAAAATTTCAGCTGTTTTTAGGTCACTAAAAGTCTCATAGCAAAATCGAACAAAAATGGCATAAAAGGAAAACTTCAGGCTACATTTTCCTTGAACACAGATCAAAGTCTTATGCAAATAGAACCCAACAATGTATAAAAGGCATAGATAAATGTGCCTAATTTTAAATTGTCAGTTTGACCACCCAGACTAACCAGGAAGAAAGTTTTAACTGAGGAAATGTCTAGATAAGTTTGGACTGTGGGCATGTCTGTAAGGTCTGCAAGGGATTATCTGAATTCTTAACTGATGTGGGAAGACCCAGCCCACTGTGGGTGATACCATCCCCTATGTCAAAGGTATTGAACAGTGTAAGGGGAAAAAGAAAAACTAGCTGAGACAAGCAAGCAAGGATGTGTTCATCCTTTCTTTGCTCTTTCTTGACCATGAATATGAAGTCACAGCTGCCACTGTGACTTCCCTGCTGTGATGGACTGTCAGCTAGAATCATGAGTCAATCAAATACCCCCCCCTGTTCCTCCCCATGCTGCTCTTCAGTTAGGGTGTTAGTCACAGCAACAGAAACCAAAGGAGGACCTCCCCTAATCAAATTAGATCTGTTTCATTAGTGGGAGGTTGGTTTCCTGTTAAAAGTAAATTGACCTAATTTACCACAATAAAAGAATTAAGAAAAAGGCTGCAAGATACTCTTTATAGATAGTGAGAAAAGAATTTGATAATACCCAACAACTGGTTCTGATAAAAACCTCTTCTCAAAGAACAGAGGGGAACGTCCTTAATCTGATAAAGGGTTTGTCAAAAATAAACCAGAACTCCACAGTTTGCATCAGACTTAATGGTGAAATACTTAGCATTTTCCTATGAAGTTAGGACCAAACCTAGACATTTCTTCTCAGTGTTTGTTTTTTAGATGCGTCCTAGAAGAGTTGGTGTTTAAGGCAAGAAAAGTCACTACGTATTTGAATGGAAAAGCGTAGCAATGATTGTCGCTTACTGCAGAAAACCTAAAACAATACATGTACTACTGTCATTAGTGAATTTAGCAAGATTTTATATAATAGCAATAGACAACTTGAACATAAAATTAAAATAAGAGATCTGGCTTCTCAGCTTCCCAAGCGCTTAGATCAAAGCCATGAACCACTGAATCTGACTTCCATCTTACTTTTTTTGCCATGGATCAGCTCAAGGGAGCCCCTCAGACTGTGGGGGAATCAGGGTCTTGGTACCAGGAAGGCACAAGTTAGGCGAATAACAGACATACCAACACACAAGAGAGTGGTTTGAATCTGCTGCAACTTTATTGAATTCATGTTTTCATTATATAGTATTCAAACAAAGAACAGAACCAGAAGGTCATGTGTCATAAGTTGGCACAGTATGAAAGCTTCTTTTAGTCACATCAGCGATGAGCAGGTGTTAGACATAACACATCCTGGGAAGGGAAACTCTTGTCCTTGGGGGGAAAACCTCAGGCCAGTGGGTATATCTTATCTAGGAATAGAAAGTTTCTTTCTCATAATTGCTATCATGGCCCTTCTTATTTCTTAACTTTCTTTATCTCCTCTAGTGACTCTCTGCATCTGCTAAAATATACTTGTTTATACTTTCTTAAGAAACAGACACCTTGGAGGTTGGGATCTAGCAAGGCTATGCTAAGTAATTCTGGTTTTGTCTCTTATAAAATACAAACCTATAACTATCATCTCTCCTGCCTTTCTGTAAATGAAGTTATTTAATGACTCAACTGTACTTCTGTATGATTCCCATCATATATCTTCTATTCTTAGCTAAATCACCTTATGAGCTTCTTTAGCTTGTGTTTCTTCCCCATACTACATCAGTCTTTACTTAAGCAAAATTTCTACTGCTGTAACTCATTAAAAGGGCTCCTTTTACTGATTTCATATTACTTATAACCAACATTTGCTCAAGGGCTTGAAACACTGAAGGTATCTCGAGCATTACCACTAATATTAAAGTTAGAGTTAACAATTCCAGGAATATCAAAAGGCTCTCTGGTAAGATTATGTGCTTGGCCATGTACAGCAAAGAACATTATTAAGAGAGGAATAGCATAGACAGCTGACCATCTATGATAGCGGTGAGAACACGATCCTCCATTTGAGTTCATGACTTGAGCTGATTACCGCAGAACACCGAGGCATAGCCCAAAAGCACAAATCTCCCCTTACTTTCCGGTGTATTTTGAACCAAAGGCATCATTGTCACACAGGCGACACCGCCGGGGGTGTGGCACTTTTTGAGGAAAGATCTCTCACTGGGACCTGAGGAGCCCCAGAGAGCCACCTGCCTTTATTTCCTCCATACCATGATTACAAGTGCAGTTGTAACCATGGTCAGCTTCTGTACCTGGGCTCAGTCCTCGTGCTTGCTTGCATGGCAAGTGTTTTATTTTACTGAGAGAGCTTTCACCCCAAGTCTGTCTTTTCCTTTTCATTTTTCCCCTCTAATTCGTATCCACGTTTCTCATTTATTTGTCTGCCACTGTTTTTTGATCTTTCTTTTGTGTTCATCTGCTTTATTTTCTTATTTTTTTCTTTTTTTCTAAGTACATGTTTGGACATACCTCCTTTCTTGGATACCTTATAAGTTTCTTGCAGCTTTTCCTGAGCTTGATCAGTTCTTATCCCTTAGCTTTGCTCGTGAATATCATTTTCCGATCTGTGATGTCATGTTAACAACTGTCCAGCAGTAATTCATTAGTCACTATTTTATTATCGTCTCTTCAGTTTCTTGGACGGGGCTTAACTGTTCTGTTTTATTTTCAATTTCTGAAGAGATGGTTTTCATTTCATGTGTTGCTATTTATAGTACCGTAGGTAGTGACAGCTCCTTTATTCTCATGTCTATTGTGTTGGGTTTTTCTGAATCATCGATCTTCGGACAAGTGTTCTCTTCCATGTGAATTGTGGTCCCTTTAGTGACGCTTCTTGTTCTGTCTTCTTTGACTTGTTTTTTCTATGATTATAAAAGCCCTTTGCTCTCAGCCACTTCCTCCCCCTCCTCACCACCAAACCTCTAAAGGACATTTCACTTTTCAAGGTTCCCTTTTCTCCCTCAAGACAGCACCTTCTCTGCATTGCGACCTGTGGTCTAGCACATTTTCTAAGTAAGCTCTTTTGTCAAAAACATCCATAAGTCAGTGCTATGGTCTCAGATACTTTCTCAGTGTTTTTCCAATAGAGAGGAGCCCTTTCCTTCTAGAAGCAAGACCTTATTGTACATTATTATATTATTTGTCACCCCCATTAAAACTACTTGTCAGCTAGGCAAGGAGGTGCACGCCCTTAGTCCTAGCACTGGGGAAGCCTCTGTGAGTTAAACATCAGCTTGGTTTACACAGCGTGTTCCAAACCAAGTCAGCCAGGGTTACCTTGGGAGTCCCTCTCTCACAAGCAAACAGAAAGTGACATTTAACTCCATTATCTCTGCAGCTCCAGAGGGATTCTTCATTAGGTGTTTCTGAAACGTTATGCTAAAACCTGATGCTTGTTGAAAACAGTCAAGAGGCTGAAGAGACAAAATTATCAACCAAAAGTATCTATCACTTCCATTGTTCCACTCTATAAAAGATTTTTTTCCAAACTTCCCAGCTAGGACTAAAAGGCCCATTTAAAAACGTCATGTATTATGTTCAACAGAAAACCCTGTTTGAATGTAATGAATGGTCATAGACAGGGTTACCATTGCTGTAATGAGTTACCGTCGCTGTAACGAGCCGCCACGAGCAAAAGCAGGCTGGGGAGGGAAGGGACTATTTAGCTGAGGCTTCCTCATCACAGTTCACCATCAAAGGCAATCAGGGAAGGAACCTGGAGAACAGAGCTGAAAAGGAATGCTGCTTACTGGCTTGCTCCTCATGGCTTGCTCAGCCTGCTTCCTGACAGCACCCAGGGCCACCAGTCCAGGAGTGGCATTACCAACAATGGGCTGGGTACCCCCACTCAGTGGTTCTCAGCCTTCCTAATGCTATGGCCCTTTAATACAGTTCCTTGTGTTGTGGTGACCTCCCCACCATAAAACTATTTTCATTGCTGCTTTATAACTTGTAATTTTGCTACTGTTATGAATCATAATGTAAATATTATTGTAGATAGAGGTTTGCCATAGGGGCAGTGGCCCACAGATTGAGAGTCACTACCCCACATCAGTCACTAAGAAAATGTTGTATAATCTTGCTACAGACTTTCTTTTTATGGAGGCACTTTCTTTCTTTCTTTCTTTCTTTCTTTCTTTCTTTCTTTCTTTCTTTCTTTCTAATTGATTTTTATTGAGCTGTACATTTTTCTCTGCTCCTCTCCCTGAAGAGGCACTTTGTTAATTGACATTCCCTCCTCTGATGATTCTGGCCTATGTCAAGTTGATATGAAACTAGCCAGCACATGGGTCCTTGATTAGTCATTAGACAAAGTTTACCAAAACAGTATTTCATATTGCTTTTCGCGGTTGATGCCCCAAGAAAGTATATGCTTAGGAACAGTACAACATGGTCAGTCAGTAGGCATGTAAAGAGTAGGCCTTTCTTTTGAAGACTGGGAAGAAATGCTATTCTAAAAGAGAAGTTGAAGAGAGCTATGAAAGAAAGTGGAGATCTTGTGTATGTCTCACTAAAATTTGTAAACCTCACAGGTCCATACTCTGATCTAAAGGCCAGTATAGTTCACACCTGAGCTTGTGAACGCAGAGTGGAGATTAAAAGGTCATTTAAGAGCAAAGGGCTGTAGAAAGCTGGATGCCCATCAGAGAATGGATACATAGTCAGTGGACCACCCACAGTCTGATCCTCAGCTGTAAAGGAAATAAGGAACCTGAGCTTCATGCTGCTCTTAGGTACATCACGGAATACGGTGCTGAGTCAGAAAGGAAGGTACAGGGGCTGGCTCAGTAGCTCAGTGGGGGAAAAGTCCTTGCCGCCAAGCTTTAAGACCTGAGTTTGATTCTGGGGACCATGTGATAGAAGGAGCAAACCAACTCTCTCTATGTGTCTTAACTGCCACTCGAGTATTGTGGCAATGCATACCCTACACACACAGAAGAGGGAGGGGGTTGGGTCTCCTGGAGCTGGGGTTAGAGTCAGTTGTGCCCTGCCAAACATGGCTGCTTGGAACTCAACTCAGGTCCTCTGCAAGAGCCGGAAGTGGTCTTAACCATTGAGCCAGCCCTGTGAATAGCTAGTTTCTGCCTTTTAGGATTAATGTCGAGACTGACAGACCTGGTTGAAGTATCTGTGAACGAGTGTTATTCTCAACTGTGTGCCGTAGTATTTCAGAATAAAGACCCCCCAAAAAACCAACCAACCAACCAAACAAACAAACAAAAAAAAAAAACAAGTTACGGCTCTGTCTAGGGCCTCTGGACACCAGTGCATAGGTAGACATGGGGTGAGACTGTGTGCAAGCCGAGCTTTCCATATCGAGGGTCCCAGAGTCTTTCCTCCCACGTTGGCTTCTACTTGATCCCATCGAAAGCTAGTGTTGGCCAGAGGTAACGGGTTGAAAGCGTCAGCTCAGCCCCTAACATCCTTATCCAAAAGAAGCTTGGAATGTTTGGCTGGGGGCTTCACCCCAACTCCTGGCATCCATTTTGGAATGTTGGGTGGAAAGTTCCATTTCAAAGCTCCCTCCCCTGCAGACTCCACCTTCAAAAAAGCCGGCCAAACGGGGACCCCTCCCCAGGGAGGGTCAAGATCATTCCCACAGCCTATTTAAACTGCCCCCAGAGTCCGAACACGTGTTCGGTTCTCCCCCATCACCACTCTACGTGTTTTCCCAGGGCCACCTGGGAGCACTGACATCCATTAAACCTGGGCTTCTTCTAATTTGGTCTGATTTGAGTCATTGCGTCGTCGGAGAGGCTTACCGGACCGAAAAAACTTAACAGTAACTTGGGTAGCATGGTTTGGCAGCGCTTCCCATTATTTCTCAGTCCGATGTCCACATGGTGTCTCTCCTCTTGTTTACAGCTTGCCTCTCACACTATCCTTATGTGCACTAGTCCACACTTGTGTGTGCATGGGTGCTGGTGTGCCTGTGTGTACTGAGGTCTTGTGTGTGTGCATGTGTCCTCTTCTGTCACTTTCCATCTTACCCTTAGTCCCTTGAGACAGGGTCTCTCACTAAACCTGAAATTCCCTAGTCCATTTCCCCTCCCCCCTTCCCACTATGCTGCCTGGCCAGCAGGTAAGCACCCACCCCAAACCAATCCTCTTACTATCTTCATCAGTAGAGTTACAGATGTGAGTGCAGACTTTAAAATTGTGCAAGCTCTGATCTTCTTGCTTGCAAAGCAAGCACTCTTACCCACTGAGTTATCTCTCTAGCTTTGTTTGTGGGATTTGTGGGTCCTATGAGTGATGTTTTCTACCCTGCATGTTGTTCTTAGGAATTTGACTTAGTTTTTCTTAAAAGTTTGGGAGTCTCTCTCTCTCTCTCCCTCTCTCTCAACTGTGCCCTTGCTGGTTTTATAAACTGGGTGGTGTACTCCTCAATGTGGCCTAGGAGTCCCACTGTCAGATGAGAAAAGGGGAGAGAAGAATTCCAAGGATCCCATGAGTGTCAACTATGAAGATCTATGACCTCCTTACCAGGCATATCTGAACTAGAAGCAACTGCTGTGATTATATCCATCAATAAGAGGAGTTGTCTCTGAGTACCCCCAGGCTCCTGACTCACATGTTCCCCCTGCCCTCTCTCCCATTCCCCCTCTCCCGCTGGATTTTTCTCACCTAGTGTATTTCTGACAGTGGAGGAAGTCTGTATGAATGGCCACAGAATTCAGCTTCTTACAGCCAAAGAGATGAACCTGTTGGTGAGAAGTACTGATCAGCTTGAGCACAGACTCGGTCTTGGCCGGCTGCCTGCCCTTTCCTGGAGCAGTGTGCCCCAGCTGCCTATGGATTCTGAAAGTTTCAATTCTCCAATTCCCATTTCTATGATGCTCCTCACTGCATCCCTCTCAGTCTTGATGCTGTCAAAATAACTTTCCCAAGAAAGCCACACACACTTTGAAAGCCAACATTAACCTCTCCATCCTGCTGAGCAGTCTGAGCTGTCCCTTGCATGGCCAGTCCAAGCACTGAACATATTTTGAGTGTGCCATTCTTTATTTGCTATCATTTCTAATGCACCCCCTATGTGGAGCTCTCTGCTTCACCAGAACAAATGCACAGATTGGTGTTTGTTCTGAGGCTGCCCTTCTGGTCAGTTCTGGTCTCACCTGTTTTTCTGTCCCCTCCCTTTATCCGGGAGGTGTGGTCATTGTCTGACTGAGATGGGTTTTTCCGTATCACCCACATCCTTATTTATAATGGTAGGGCAGTAGGTGTCTCCCATGATTTTGAAAAGATATGTCTAAGGTTGCCATATTCATTTTCACTTCAAATTCATGGCCATTTGAGGCCAAAACTTTGGAACCTGATAAGCTGGGACATTGTATGGTGAGTTTGTTGAGTGTGTTAAGACCAGTAGAATGTGTAGAATTCCCCCACAGCGTGAGTTGAAAGGTTCATACTGAATCCAATTCTTGAGGGTTAAGATCCATTAACTTCTGTCTTAGGAAAAAAAAAAAACAACAACAAACAGAAACATAAAACTCTCCAGGTGTCTTTAGTTCATTTTAAGTTATTTAATTTCTTTCCTCTACCTCTCAAGGGGTGGAATGATAGGCATGGGCTGCCCTGGGTGGTTGGTGCAGGGGCTGGCTTGGAACCTACGGCTTTGTGCATGTTGGGTATGTCCATTGCTGAGTCACAGCCTCAGTCCCCATTTTCTTTTCTTTAAGATGCATTAATTGCACAACAACAGAGGCATGGAGCATGAGCCCCATGCAGTGTGGTTTCTTTGTCTGGAGCCTTCAAACCCCTTTATTCCAGATGCTCATACAATACACACCAGGCTGTACTGAACTGTGATCAGCTCACTGTGCTGACAAACCAAGGACCTGTTCCTTCTGCTAACTATCCTAGTGTCAATCATCCAACCTCCCCTGGACCCTTCCAGCCTCCTAGGATCACTATTCCAGAATCCAGTCAACATCTTTCTAAAGCTTCCATGTACTGGAGATTTTATCATGTAACTTAATTGTATTGATTGCCCTGCTATAGTGGCCTCTATCACATGGCAGTTAGAAGTAGAAACAGAAGGCAGGACAGAAAGCAGGGCTGCAGCCACTCAGCACTTTGCTGTGTTACCAACACCTCGTCATTCTGTGACTCCTTACACCATCAGTCTCTCCACTGAGGGGCCAAAACCCATGATCACTGGCTTGTCAATCAGGTGCCATTCCCTCCTATAGATTAGGACTTCCTTTTTTATCCTTTAGTTTAATTGTAGCTGATTTTCCTAGCATATATTAATTGTGTGGTGATATCTTGTTTGTGCTATAACAAATAAAATTTGCCTGAAGATCAGAGTGCAGAGCTAAGCCACTAGTTAGCCATAGAGGCCAGGCGGTGGTGGCACACACCTATAATACCAGCACTTGGGAGGAAGAGGCAGGTGGATCTCTGTGAGTTTGAGGCTAGCCTGGGCTACATGAGATTGAATCTGTCTAAAAGAGAAACAGAACTCACATAAAGGTGATCCCAGCACTTGGGATTCCACGCCTTTAATCCCAGCACTAGGGAGGTGGAGACAGGAGTGATATGGCTGGACAGAGAGAGGGATATAAGGTGGGAGGAAACAGGAGCTCAGAGCATCAGTCTGAGAACTCGTGGAGACAGGATCTTGCTTACTTTAGTCTGAGAATTTGGTAGAGGTGAAAGGTCTCTCCAGTGGCTGACTCCTTTACTTCTCTGATCTTTTAGCATTTAGCCCTATATCTGACTCCAGGATTTTATTAAGACCAATTAGTATTAGCAGAACATAACTGTATACAATATTGGGTCTCATTGTGGCATCTTACCTCCACAACCTTACTTTTATATCCATTACCCCATCACCTGCTTTGTCTTCCCTCCCCCATACCTTATTTAGCTAATTTTTAAAAAATTTTAATTTATTATTATGGTTAGGGGGACATGCAGACCAGAGGACACCTTTGTGGAGTCTGTTCTCTCCTTCACCCTGAACCCTGGAGCTCAGGCTCAACTCTCCAGTCTTCCATGGCCATAGCCTACACCTGCTGAGCCAGCTCTGGAGCCCCTGGCATAGCTAATCTTTATAAAAGGATAATGGGAGATTTAAAAATGAATCTCACGAGCTCTAGAAAATGTACATAAAACATTCTCCAAGTTGTATCAAATAGTATTTGGTTGTGGGCACCCTACTTTTTAGCTTTCTTGTTTCTGAAGGCCTGGAAGACTTAGGCCTCAAATCCTGTGTGTGAAAACGCTAGACAGCTTTGCTCTTAACTTCCGACCATTTGAAAGATTTCATTTACTATTTTTAAAAAAGTCTTTTATGTATTCATTGGCAGTTCCATACAAATACATGTTAATCATAATAACTCCCCCCACCCCTCGTTACCAGTATTCCCCTTTGATCTTCCTGTCTTCTCATTTCATAACACGTTGTGTTGGAATATTGGCTAATCGTGTTGGTTTGATTCTGGGCAGGTAATCATAACCTGTGAGTTCGTGAGTGTGACAGCCATGCTGTGTCCAGAAGAAAGCACATCACAACACTTCACTTTGTCTGTCTCTACTTACTTTTTTTTCCTGCCCTTCCCAAAATGTGCCCTGAGCCTTGAAGGTGTTAATGTCCCTCTTAGGACCAAACACTCAACAGTCACTTAACTCAGCACTTTGACTAGTTATGAGTCTCCGCATTGACTGATGACCACCACAGAAGCAGCTTCTCTGGCCAAGGTTAAAAGGAGCAACGATCTACAGCTATCAACACACATATTTGGAAGGCAGTTTGGCAACATGGCTCTTGCAAGGCATGGGCTTTTGACCAGGTTTACAGTACCAAACACAAATCCTTTTCTGGGATTCAGCCTCAGATCCAGGCAGAAAGAAGTTGGTTATCCTTATAGCAGTTATGCCACTATGACACATTGTTCCTGGCTGGCCAGCGTTGTAGCCCTTACACTTCGTGATGGGTGACACTATTGGTGCCTATTCACCAGAGTGAATGCACTTTCCAGCACTATGAAATCAGGACAGTAGGGAAGAAGTTGCTGTTCTCTCTCTGCCCTGGAGTTAAAGTGTCTTGGGCCCAACCCACTCTTTTTGAGAAGAAGTGACTGACAATATTGAAATTCCATTACATTTTTTAAAAATCCAGTTTGAGGTTATAGTCTATGACCATCTTCACAGGTCTCAGTAACAGCATCACAGATTAGTGGGGGACAAGAGAATCCTGATTCTCAAAGGTTTCTTGCAGGTTTTTTTTTCTTTTGCATGGACTGTTCTCTTTGTCGGAGTGTGTGCATATGGTTCAGAACGTGGACTCAGTATGTTAGTCTAAAGAAGAGTCATCACAAACAAACATCACAAACAAAACATCATTTGCTTTCCCAAGGGGAACTAAGAGTAACAAGATTACAAACCAAAATCAAGCACGTGGTGTTGTGAGTCTCTCTCATTGTTCTGCTTCCAGAATGTTTTGTTCGAGGTATGGAGCATCCATAGCAAAATCTCATGTCATCTCCTGTCCACCATGAGCTCTGAAGCTACGCCTATGAGGCCTCAAGGAAGGGGAAGACATGGGGGTTCCCCTGATGTGAGCTGAGTGTACCTGATCTCTCCCAGGCTCTGCTGTCATAGTGGGCATTGGGGAGCAAGCATGTGACACAGATAGGAGGCTGAGGCAAAGCTGACACTAATTACAGCTCACTTCTTTGTCTTCTTGTCTGTCCTCAGTGTCATTTTCCATGTTCTAGAACAATCATAGCCTTCATCATTTCATCTGTTGTAAATTATTTGATAGAAAAAACTATGATTTTGAGGTTCAGTGTTCTAGAAGTTCAATGCAAATATTTGGCAAATTCTTTCCTCAAAGTGGTTTGTTTCATTTTGTTTTGTTTGCTTTTTGTCATTACTGACTCTTATCTTCCTTCTTTTTTTTTCTTTTCTTTTTTCTTTTTTTTTTTTTTGAGAGTCTTACTATATAGCCTAGACTGGCCTCAAACTCATGGTAATTCTCCTGTTTAATCCTCCTGAGTATGGAGAAGACAAGCATACTCCAGTTTGTCCAGCCCTTGTTGACTTATTGAGATGACCATCTCCAACTTCTGTTTACGTCTTAGCAGTCACACAGTGACTGTATACTTGGTACCTGTGATGCACAAAGGCTTGTGGGACCTGAAGAGGCTGCAGTGAATAGCTGCCAGTGTCTTGGCCTTTGAGGAGAGTGAATTCCATTGGTAGTTCTGAATACTGACTAAAATATTATGTATTTTAGAATCCTAGTAGGCAGTAGTTAGTAGTTAGGTTTGAAGGAAATTATGGAGGAGAAATTATGGGGCAAATAAATCTCTTTTTAAAAGATGCCAATCAAAGGGACTTAGATTGCTCAGTTAAGTGATTGTTATGCAAGCAGGAGGATCCTAGTTGGATCTCCAGCACCCAAGCAGAAACTTGGGCTTGGCAGCACATAGCTATAATCTCGTTTCCAAGGAAGTAGAGACTAGTGAATGCCCGGAGCTCAGTGGCCAGGTGGGTTAGCTGAATCCATGAGTCTTAGACCCCAGTAAAAAAACTGTCTCATCGGGCTGGAGAGATGGCTCAGAGGTTAAGACCACTGACTGTTCTTCCAGAGGTCCTGAGTTCAGTTCCCAGCAACCACGTGATGGCTCACAGCCATCTGTAATGAGATTTGGTACCCTCTTCTGGCCAGCAAGCATATAGACAGACAAAACACTGTTTACATAATAAATAAATTAATCTTTTTTCTTTTTTTTCCGAGACAGGGTTTCTCTGTGGCTTTGGAGCCTGCACTGGAATTAGCTTTTGTAGACCAGGCTGGTCTCGAACTCACAAAGATCCGCCTACCTCTGCTCCTGAGTGCTGGGATTAAAGGCATGTGCCGCCACCGCCCAGCAAATAAATAAATCTTTAAAAAAAAAACTGTCTCAAAATTTATTAGGCAAACAGTGAAGAGCAGGTGCTAACTGTTCTTGTAAAGGACCGAGTTTAGTTCCCAGTGCCCATGCCAGGCAGCTAACAACTGCCTGTAACTTCAGCTGCAGGTAGACCAGATGCTTCTGTAAGCATTGTACTCGTGTGCCTGCCTCCCCCACATCATTAAAAATAAAATATTTTAAACATAAAGTGGACACCCCTTGAGATTGACCTCTGTTCGTTCCATGAACATGTATGGACCTGCACATATACCAAACAAACTGATCAAATTTTGAGTGGAACATGACACTGGAATGGTCAGGAGACAACTTGTGAAAGGTATTGAAAGTGAGTATCCTAGGCCAGAGGTCAATCAGGTACAAAGGGCATGAGGAAGGCAAGCCTGACCAAGATCATATTTGGAAGTAGCCCTTCCTGCTTAGTATCATCTTCTCCATATTTACAGGAATCCAACCTCAGACAATCCTAATCAGCTAGCCTTCAATGGTAGGGGATTCAGAAGTATTAGAATTGCAAGGAGATTTGAGCAGTAGCTAAAACACCAAGCTCTGTCTACTTGGACCTTGAGTCTGAGGTATCTAGTCACTGGGGTGGGCTTACCCAAGCCTTCATCTTTTTGGACTTGGAGTCCCCATTCACCGTTATCTTCTGAAAGCTCATACAACATGCTTGCCCATCCACTGCTGAAAATTTGCAGGGGGTTCTGCATGTCCCCCAGTGAGTCACTGAGAGCCACACCCCACCCTGTCACTATGTAACAGGGTCACTACCCCCTCTTGATGATTAGGACTGATGACTTTGGCCAATAGTTACTCCGCCTTTCCTGCTGGTCTGCAAACACGAGAACCCCAACACGACAGGGGGACAGGCATAGTTTAAATCCCACTGAGACTGTCCATTGCCTCTGATGCAAGCATTTCCCTCCGGGACTGAGGCCCATAGAGCAGTGCAGTCTGGTAGGATGTTTTGCAATAGTGGAATTCTTTTGCGCTGTCCAACATCCTTGCTAATTTTTCATGTGGCCATTGAGCACTTGAAATGTGCCAAGTGTGAATGAGGAACTGCAGTTTAAATTCATGTAAGTCTAAACACCCACAGATGGCGAGACGGCTACCTTATTAGATAGTGCAGTTGTCTAAGAAGGAGGGAGAGGAAACAGCCCTCTTCCGATGAGTCATTCCAACACTCGGAGGGCTCATTCCTATTTCCACCCATCAGTTTCCAGACCCATGCGTTCCACATGTCATGCTTGCTGATTTGTGACATACGGTGCAGCCTTGGAAGTGGACGTTGTCTTTACCCAGCACAATCTTCACGCTGACATCTTACCCAAAGCTTCAAGAGACCATCCTTTATCCCATTAAGTGGCCAGTTTATTGGCGATGGGTGGTATAATGAGACCAGCAGTTGCTTTGGTCGTTTTCCCCTTCCCATGTGTATTTTACTTAATGACTGTCTTAGTTTGAGGATATGTTCTATGGATCCCACAATGGTGGATCAAACACTCTGCTTTTAGGTATTGGTGTTGACCGAGGCTCTAGGGCAGCATGAAGTTCTATTTCTGGGTGGAAGGGGTCCAGTTTAACTTGCTAGGTAATTCTTAGCTTCCTCTGGGGATGGTACCAGCTCAAGGGTTTCTATTACCTGACAAATTAGAAGTTCTATCCTTGAGCCAAAGTGTTCCTACTTCATCATGCTCTCATCAACACTATTTTCTGCTATGTAATTTTATTAGTTTTTTAAAACCATGTGTATGCATGTGTCTGTGCACAGATATGTACAGGCGAGTGCAGGCACTCACAGAGGCCAGAAGAGGGCATGAGATCAGCTGGGGCAGGAGCCATGGGCAGCTGTGAACAGCCTTATATCCGTGACGGAAACTGAACTTAGGTCATCTGCAAGAGCAGGAAGCACTCTTAATGCTAAGCCATGTCTCCAGGCTGTTTCATGTCATATCCTGTGGTTTAATATGTATATTTCCATGATGGTTAATACTGCAGAGTATTTTTTCATGTACTTACGGGTCATTTGAAAAATAGCTACTCAGATTCTTCACTCTCTCTTTAAGGGGGCTGTTTGTTATGTGTGTTCTTACTGCATTCTGAACCCTTTCTTGATGATTTGCTTTCACACGCAAAAGGCTTGTTTTCCACCTGTTTTATAATTGTTAAGAAACATTGCATCACATTTTCAGTTCTTTTCTGTTTTATTTACGTGAGGCCAGAAGAGAGTGTCAGATGCCCTGGAGCTGGACTCACACAAAGCTGGCTGTGAGTGGCCAGGGTGGGAGCTGGGGACTAAGCTCTTGGACTCTGAAAGAGGAACAAGGGCTCAATCATAAGCACTGAGTCATCTCCCCAGCCCTACATTTTAAAGCATAACACATTAAAACATGGCATGGCTACCCTGTTGGCTCTCACTAACCCACATTTCCTCTCTGTCTGTCTGATTATACAGTGCTAAGCCTAGCTTACCCTCCCACTTACAAATGGTTAGAAATGTCCTTTGAATCAGCATGACAGTTGTTTCTTGGAGCCACAAACCTCAAAGAGCACTCAATATTGCTCAGTCACCCCACATTTTCCAGCAAATTTAGGGTTCTCTTTCTCAAGGATTTTAAATATATATGTAATATATTCTAACTATATACACATAACTATGTATATAACTAAATCTTGATGTAAATGAAATACAAATAAAATTCTGATGTAATGAAAAAGAATCCACTAGTTGGAAGGTAGGCGCCAACAGGGGTAAAAGTCAACAATGACTGATTATCAATGGATGTTAGCTTCAATCCATTCATATATATGTATGCCTGCATGTGGTTATGTATGTGTTCCATGGAGCATAAAGTGCTCATAGAAGAGGGCACTGGACCCTTTGGAACTGAGTGCATTCAGGGCGTTAGTCTTTGCTGAATTCTTCCCCAAATGGTCATTTGGATCTGAGGGCTTGGTGCAGTGTGATTTGGAAAAGTACCACACTCCAGCTCTGAAAGCAGAAAAAGCTTGCAAAAATTTACATGATCAACCTTGTAGATGGAAGTTTCTGTTGCATCTGGTTTCCTGGGTTTAGAAATTATCTTTATTTCTTTTTTAACTGAGTTTTTAAAATTTAAACTAAAAAAAATATTAAACTATGTGCACACGGAGGCCAGAGGTCGATGTCAAATGTGCTCTTCGGTCACACTTGTGTTTTGAATCATGGTCTTTCCCTGAACCTCAAGCTAACCCATTAGGCCAGACTGGCTGGCCAATAGCTCCGTAGATGTGCCTGTCCTTGCCTCTCCAGGGCTGGGTGACAGGTGCAGGCTACCACACGTAGCTTCTTACAGAAGCTTCATGCTTCTATGAACTTTACCAGCTGAGTCATTTCCCCAGGCCCTAGAAATAACATTTCTTTCTAAAAGGCACCAGAGTAACACATGCCTGGCCAGCACCATCCATCCATTGTGACAGCTCTTCCTCACCAACGCCCACACACAATGGCTCCTTTTTCAGAGAAATCTTTGTCAAGTCTTCAGCTTGTCGAGTTTGCTTCTCTGTGTCTCCCTTGTTGTCCAGCTTCCCCACATTATCATCTGTTTCTTCGGTGTATCCTTCCA
>JAQHUG010000084.1:3089567-3121576 GCA_028555095.1 Dicrostonyx torquatus
AGAGAGAGAGAGAGAGAGAGAGAGAGAGAGAGAGAGAGAGAGAGTGTGGAGGGGTCATGATTATGTCACAGAGAGCATGCAAATGTCATAGAACCAGAGTCAATTCTCTCTCTACCATGTGATTCTGAGAGCACCAACTCAGACTTGGCAGTAAGTGCCTTTACCTGCTGATGTAGCACGAATAATAAAAACCCAGAGGCAGATATTGGGGTTCAACCTGAGGATCAAAAAAGCAAAGCAACCAGCTACTAGCTCTTACCTCTACCTCATACCGAAAATGAGAGAGATCCTGTTTCCATGAATCCTGAAGACTCTACACCTCATAGTCCACTGAGTTCCAGTCTCTTCCCCTTTTATATTCCTCTCTCCACCCAACCATATCGCTCCTGTCTCCAGCTTGCCTGTCTAGGATTAAAAGCACGTGATTCCAAGTTCTGGGATCACCTTTGTATTAACTCTGTTTCTCTTTTAGACAGATCCAATCTTGTGTAGCCCAGGGTGGCCTTTAACTCACAGAGATCCCTTTGCCTCTGTCTCCCTAAGTCATGGGATTAAAGGTGTGGCCACCACCACCTGGCCTGTATGTCTGACTAGTGTGACTACTCTGTTCTATGATCTTTGGGCAAGCTTTATTTATTAAAACACAAATATTATGCTGAATCATCTTGTCTGCCTTTTGAGTACACTGTTTGAAATGGAATCGTTTTCTGACTTCAGGTTTCTAATGTTCACTGCTGGTGGGTTTGCTCTGGCCTGCATGTTGTCTTTCCTCCAGAAGTTCTGTGTTGAAACCTAACACCTCTGATGCGATGACATCAAGAGGCAGGGTCTTGGGGAAGGGTAGGTGATGGTGGCTTCACCCTCCTGGGGTTACCGTTAGAAAATGGATTTGGGGTGAGGTTAACGCTTCCCTATGTGAATATGCAGCAACATAAGCCATCTGCGGAGCAGAAAATAAGCCCTTCAGACAGTGAGTCAGCAGGCTTCTCAACTCTAGGCTTCTGCACCTTCAGACCCGTGTGAGAACCAAGTTCTGTCAATGTCAGCTTGAGGTGTGTGTGACAGTCATCCAGACTATGAGTAAATAAAAGCATTTCTGCTTTTCAGGAATTCTGGGCTTTTCACTGGGGTTGTATGTGGTTACACAGGTCATTTTGAAGAGAAGTCACATCTTAAGAATTTTGAGAACCAATGCACAACTATGATCCCAACACTCAGGAGGTAAAGGCAGGAGGAGGATTGTGAGTTCAAGGACAGCTGGGGTTACATATGGAGACCTTGTGTGAAAATTTAAAAAATTGACAAAGTTCAGAGTCTTATGATACTCGAACACACTCACTATTTATATTTACTGTGTGTGTGTCTGTGTGCGTGTCTGTGTGTGTGCACGTGCACATGTGTCTATGCTCATGCACACACATGCCACATGGGTGCAGTTGCTTGCCGGTCCAGAAGAGGACGCTGTGCTCCCTGGAGCTGGAGTTACAGATGATTGTGAGCCATCCCGTATGGGTACTGGACACTGAACTTGGCTCCTCTGTGAGAGCGCTGCACGCCATCTTCCCAGCCCTCACTAGCTTTCCTGCTGTCGCTCCTTTGTTGCAGGGTTCCTCAGTACATGCATTTGTCATGTCTCCTGTGGTCATTCTTTCCTCGATGTCAATGGGCTTGACAAGACAAAGAATTCTGTCCAGACATTTTAAACTACCAACATCGCCTTAGATTTATCTGCTGATTTCTTCTGATTTAGCTGAAGTTATGGGTGGCCTGTATGGCCTTGTACTGCAGCATTTAAAGGCACACGGTGATACTGATGAAGCAAACCTTGGCTATTTAGTCAAGGCCACCATATAGATTTTGAGCTGTTTTGTGTTTCAGCTCTGTTTGGAATATTATCTAATTTCCCTTATGACTTCCACTTTGACTCACGAGTTATTTCATAACCTGTTGCCTAACTATTAAGTATTTGGGGGTTTTCCAGATACCTTTGTTATTTACTTGTAATTCTATTCTGTTGTGGTCAGGGGACATTCTTTGTGTGATCCAAATGCTTGTAAACCTGTTGTGATCTGCTTTAGTGTCAGGAATGTAGCTGCACCTTCAGTGAGTGGTCTGTGTGGTTGGGTTGCGTGTGCCTCAGATGGCAGCAAGGTCAGTGGGTTAGTAGTGTTGTTCAGGTCTTTGATGTTCTGATTGATTTTCTCTGCTCATTGACAACAGAGAATTGACATTTCTTTACAGTCATAGATTTCTACTCAGTTCTCTTAGGTTCTTTGTCTTTTGGGTTTTGTTGTTGTTTTGCTGAGATGGTCTCACCGTGTAGCCTAGAGTGGCTTCAGACTTGGTAATTCTGCCTGACTGCAGGCCTGTGCTGCAGTCCTGGCTTAGTTATCCTGTTGCTTCATATATTTGGAAAGTCTTTGTTAAGCATAAAGGAAATACGGATTGTCGTATCTTCTGAACTAATTTACCTACCACTTTATCAGCATAGATAATTAATTTTAAACATATTCAGACTTCTTGTTTGGAACTCTAATTTGTCTGGTATTAATATAGCCTCTCCAGCCTTGCTCTGACTTGTGATTATAAGCATTTTTTAAAATTACAGTAGTATGTGCTGCTGAGTGCTCAGACCCCACAGCACATGCCTAGATGTCAGAGGACAACATGCTGGAATCAGTTGTTACCCTCTACTCCGTGGATCCCAGTGACAGACTCAGGTGGTCAGGCCTGGAAGTGGGTGCCTTTCATCACCCAGTAAGCCGCCTCACTGTCCTGTCAGCGGAGACTGTAGTTTGTTTCCTGGCCACCGAGACCCGAATAATCACACAGAAACTATATTAATTATAATACTGTTTGGCCGATAACTCAGGCTTGTTATTAACTAGCTCTTATGTCTTAAATTAGCCCATTTCTATTAACCTGTATATCGCCACATGGTTGTGGCGTCCTGGTGAGGTTCCTGCATCTGTCTCCTTCATCAGCTACATGGCATCTATTTGACTCTGTCTACTCTCTCTCTCTCTCTCTCTTCCAACCTGGTTATATTCTGCTCTGCCCTAGGCAGCTTCTTTATTAACAAATGGTAATAAAATGTTCTCAGCATATAGAGGGAATCCTACATCACTGCCTCTGCCAGTAAGCCTTCTCACTGCCCTGAATTGTGTTTTGATGATACATCTTGAAGAGTCTTACACTATATAGTCCTTCAAATGAGGCATTTTCACTTAACAATGTACATTTATAATTTCTCCAGTTTTATGTATATTTCTTTTTACTGCAAAATACTATTTCATTTTATAGCTGTATTACAGTTTGGCAGTCCCGTCATCTATTGGCTGCAAGCATGTTTTGGAAACCGTGAGTAAAGCTGTTATACAAACATGCATATGCAAATCTTTTGTGGGGGCGACCATTTGAAACTCACTTGGCTAATGACCAACAAGTGTGGTTATTGGATCATGGGTTAAGAGCGTTTGGGTTTGTGTGAAACTTGCCAAACTATCTTCCGTAATGACTGTACTATTTCTTCACTCCTACGAGTAATGAATGAGGTTTCTGTAGCTTCGTGTTCTCACCAGCATTTGACATTGTACGTTTCTGTTTCTCACTGTTCCGCGGAAGCAGGTGTATAGCACGTGTGTAAGAGCCTCATTGTTGTCTTAATTTATCACAGCATTATCTGCAGCATGATGCTTTCATATTCTCTTTTTCACACGCACACGCACACACACACACGTGTATGTTCTCTCTTTCACATACACACACATACACACATACATGTGTGCTCTTTCACACACATGTGCTCTCTCTTTCATGTACACACATGTGGTCTCTTTTTCACAAACACAAATATGCATGCACGCACACGCCATGTGTGAGGTGTGCTTGGTGCCTGTGGAATTCAGAAGAGGGCATTGTGTCTGCTGTGACTGGAGTTCTGGGCGGTAGTGAGAAGTCATGTGACATGGGTCCCAGGAACCAACCCCTGGTCCTCTGTAAGGATGAGGGGCAGCTGATGTGTTAACTGCTCACCCTTCCATACTCCTTGCACTGAAAGTATTTATCGTCATCTTCATTTATTCACTTCCAATCACCTTTATTTCTTTGGTGGTATGGGTCTGTGGATAGAGAATTTTCTCAGCTTTTGTGTGAAAAGATTTAGAACTTCTGGCATTTAAGTGATTAGTTGCTGTTATATTTTTAAAGTAAAAAAAAAAGCTGATCAAACTGGGGGGACAAAAAAATTATTTGAGGGGTCTGAAACTGAGGTCACTGGACAGACTCTGTCTAACAAATTGGGGAAACGAAAAGAGAAAAACAAAACCCTCACACAAAAACAAAACAAAGCCGACTCAGAATCTCCCAGAGCGGAAGCCCCACTCCTCAGAAGAGTCAATGCAAGCACGCTTCTCGGAAGATGCAGGAAGACACAGAAGAACCTGATGGTGACTGCTGTGAGCTCTGGGTGGACAAGCTTAAGAAGTAAAAACTCAGAGAGCCCCCAGGCACCAGGCAACCACCCTTTTCCTTGTTTTCCTCTGGGAGATCTTTCACATTCTCCCAGGGGAGATTAGAGAATAATTCACTCCTGATTCCACAGAGGAAGAGAAAAGACTCAGTTTGAAATATTGTAAAATTCTGTTTTCTTAACCAAGTCTTCCTTTGGGAGAAGTTGTTTGCCAGAGCGTGACCTGTTGGGGTTTAATCAAAACGTAATGGACATGGGGAAAAGAGAAAGACCGTCTAAAGGGCACTTTTGCTGTCCTGCTCCCTCCTAAAGGGACAGACTCTGAGATCCATGGGAGAGGTTCATATTCCAGGATCCAGGCTCCCCCAGGAATGCCCGTGCTCCTCTAGCGCTCTTCTACTTTATGTTTCAGCTCAGGGTCTCTCAGTCAAACCCAGAGCGTGCTGATGGGGCTCATCCAGCAGCCAGCTTGTTCTGTCCATCCACTCCCCACCCCCACCCCCGCCAGCTTGCTTTCCAAAGTGGGAATACAGGCAGGCCTCTGTTTCCCTTTTAGAACACACATGGTATAGTCAACTGCTCGTTAAGTCTGTCCAGCCGTGGCCGTCTTCAGAGAAAGCAGACGATTTAATTGAAACTTGAAATCTGAACTGACGTTTAGTGAACTGAGTTGGTTTGGCCTGTGGGGATGGGACCAGCAGACAGCATTAGTGTGTCATCGCCTCCCTTTTGCTTCACGATGCACGGTGCTGATGGTGTAGGTTGCAACTATGACTATCTGATGTGTCATGCTGCACTGTGCTGCTGCACTGTGGGAGAATGGGGCAGGTGCCGGCCTGGCTGCAAATGTTCTTCCTCTGTAGGGAACCATTGTCAGGGTTAAAACAAATGATTTTTTAAAAACATAGGTTCCAGTCAGCTTTTTACTTGAGTTTTAGAGATCCTAACTCAGACCCTTATGCTTGAAACACTTAATGTGCTGAGTCATCTCTCCAGTTCCCTTAAAGCACAAAGATCCAGCACCAAAGTCAAAGGTTTTGGGATTCTCAGACTTGAATCTAAAGCACCAATTAACATGTTCAGGGATCTAACGGGTTGTGGTGGGAGATATTAGGGAGGCACAGACATAGGGAACTAATAGACCTTGTAGTTCCCACCGAGCAGCCACCTCAGCCTCAGAGGTATTCTTACCACACAGTTGTGGCCAGGCAACCTCTGGGCCCTCTATATTTGTAAAGTTATTTATTGACCCTCCCCCACAACTCTGTCTCGATTTCACTTCTATATCAACATATTTAGCCAGCTTTATGATAGAGAGTTTTAACTTATTAACAACTGAATATATACAATCTTAAAAACTTACTTAATATATCATGAGATTTTTTTTTATTTGTTGGTGTGTGTGTGTGTGTGTGTGTGTGTGTGTGTGTGTGTGTGTGGTGTACGCCAATTTTTGGTAACTTGATTGTACAGATTTTGTGTCATAATGTCAAATGTTGGCCATCTGGGAGGGATTGTTGGGAATTTTCATCCAGAACCCTTCCCTATATTTTACTTTTCTTCAAGAGTTGAAGGTGAGTCCAAGCACCTTTCTTTCTTGGGGGAGGGACACCTTTTGCAGTGGGATTTAATTTCCATAGGATTTTTCATTATAAGATCTCTTCTTTGGGTTTCAAAACCTCCCAGTTGACTGAGTGAATCTGAACTGCCAGCCTAGGGTCCCAAGAAGGGATGTTTGGACCAATCACAGCTATGTGTTTGGACCAAGCACAGTCTTGCCCTTACAGCATGGCAACAGTCCCACTGCTAGAGCATCATGGGAAATAAGTTCTGGCCAAGGCGGCAATAGTTGCAGAGTCATCTGTAGTTCATCTGTTTTAAACAGGAGGGGCCGGAACTGCAGCAGTCAGCTTCAGACTCTGTTTAGTTGTCTTAAGGTATCCTTGGAGCATTTGAGAAGCCTGCTGCTGTTCTAAGAACAATCGGCTGGCTGCTGGAGTGATGGTTTCTTAGCTTCAGGCAGCCAGGGCAGCAAGGGAGTCCAGCAACTGATAATGAGGGAGTGATCTGTGCATACTTACATAAAATGTAAACTAAGAGTGTTTATAGTAGACACAGATTTGTGATTAGCAGTAAGTGATTTTGAAAAAAATGGGTATGTGCCTGGTACGTATGCATGTTGGCATGCACACGCGTGTGGAGGCCTGAAGTTGATGTCACACATCTTCCTTGATCACTCTTCATTATTTATTGAAACAAGGTCCACCACCGAACCTGGAGCTCACTCATTCTGGATAGTCTAGTTAGCAAGCTTGCCCCAGGGGGCCCCAGGCTCCGCCTTTAATGTGCTGGGATTGCAGGCTGCTACCACACCTGCCAACCTTTTCCATGGGTTCTAGGAGAACTTCTGGTTCCCATGCTTGTGGGTCAAATGCTTTATGTACTGAGACAACTCCCCAGCTCCTGATTTTTTTTAACATATTTTTAATATTGCTTTAACAGTGTTTAAACATCTGCCCAGTACACAGGGGGAGATGGGACCTTTTATCTATGTTAGTAACAGACATTTGTTAGATGTATCCAGCATGACTTAGTGAAGGTCCAGAGTCTGGTGTCCACAGCCATAGCTTCTAAAGTGCACAGAACACCTTTTCATTTTGAGTTTTCTTCCATTTTGCCATTGCTGTGGATGGAACCACAGTCTTATTCTTGCTAAGAATATGATTGAGCCCACAATTGTGTGACCCTTAACTGATGTGATAACAATTACGCAGCAACAGGAAAGAAGAATTGCAAACATGTTTTCACTAAAGGTACATAAGGTACTTGCACCACGCAAGCCATGATGTGTTATTTTTGACACTGGACTTGACACTATGGTAAATGTGGTGCCAAACTCTAAGGCAACCGCTTAAGATGGCAAGGAAATAAAGTATAACTTCTAAGAAAGAAGAGAAAGGGAAGGCCAAAATGCTTGGGGGAAATATCACAAGACACATAAAGAAAGTGGCAGACCAAAACAGAAACAAAGAACGAGGGCTACAGATATGCTAAGTACTAACTTACAGTCATTTCGGAAGGCACTCTCAGTCTTTCACAAAACCAAGTATATTCTTACTATTTGATCCAATAACCACACTCTGGTATTTACCCACACAAGTTAAAAACTTAAACCCACACGACACTTCTTTTCGGGGAGGCCCCAGGCTCCCCCCAAACAATACAGGTTATTGCCATGATAAGACCCTATTGCTGATGACACCACACACCTTGGTTAAAAGACATAGAAGAATTAAGACAGAAATGGGCTGGAAGCTTCCTCCCTGCTGGTTAGATTTCATAGCTGTGCAAGTTGCAGGGTAAGAAAAGACACCAATGATCTTACTCATCTATTAGCCCCTATAAACTTATAATGACAGCCTGCCAGGCAAGCTCTGTCCACTGATACAATAGTAGCCCAACTGTTGGATAAATAACCATCTAAATGGATCCAAGATCTCCTCCACAGGAGAAAATCCATGCCTGGTACTTTAAGTTCAGTCAAAAGAAACCCAAACAAAAAACAAAACAAAAAAATGGCTGGGTGTCATAGGCCCTAGCAGAGACCTTGTACTGTCATTTAGCTAAGTTTGCAGGACACAAGCCATAGATAAACACTGCTTTTAATCTTAATCAGAGAACCTTCTCAATGTAATGAGCAGCAATCAATGAAGAGACTCGGGACTGTTCAAAGTAGTCAGACTAAGTGACCATTGAATGTTCAGCCTTAAACAGGATATTTATACCAGTCCCTTTAAGGCTCAGAGATTGTGGTGGTTTGAAAGAAAATGACCCTCATAGAGAGTAGCGCTATGTGGCACTTCGTTGGAGGAAGTGTCACTGTAGGGGTGGGCTCTGAGGTCTCCTATGCTCAAGCTACACCCAGTGACACAGTTTACTTCCTGTTGCATGCAGATCAAGTTGCAGAACTCTCAGCTCCGTCTCCAGGACCATGTCTGTCTACATGCCACAATATCCCACCATGACAATGGACTAAATCTCTGAACTGAAAGCCACTCTAGTTCAATGTTTTCCTTTGTAAGAGTTGTGATGTCATGGTATCTCTTCACAGCAATAGAAACCATAACTAAGACAGAGAACGTCTTAGAAGAGGGGGTGGAAAAAATATGAGTGCTGGAAGTTAGAAGAAAGGCTGAAATGCTATCTTCAGAGCATGACACGGCCATTAAAATAATCCATAACAGCTACAGTTGCCTTTAATTGGCCTGTACAAGGCTGAACTTGTCAACTATCAATCATGGATCAGGAGTTGGTGAGGCCTCACTCCTTCCAGATGAGCTGTTGTAGACTAGGATTTAGGGCTAGGAAAATTAGCTATCTTTATCTTTGTACCCACTGGCGAATCTATCAGGCTCCAATGGGTAGTTCCAACAGGCAACCCTGGTTAAAACCAGTGGGAACCAAAACAAAACAAAAAGATATTTTTGTGGGAAAGAACTTGTAGTGGGGGTTGTCGGGGCCAGGGGACACACACAGAAGCTAGGGAGCAAGAGCAGCTGGGATGCAGTTATACACATGCGCTCTGTACAGTTTGGAGAACGATCAATGATAGTTGTGCCTTTTATTCTGAATGAATGAGTTTATGATGTATAAACAAACCAAAGTAAAAGAAGAAGCAGCAAATGGCAGGTGGATAGAAGCAGCAGAGAGCAAACCATGACCGAAGCGGGTGCTCAAACGTCCAGAGGAATTGTCTGAGGGTGCCACTGCAAGACAGGCAGCTGCAGAGCACAGTGTGCCCCTGAGAGAGGCTTCCAAACGAAAGAAATAGCAATCGATAGAGACAACATCATCAAACCGGTCAGAGTATCCAGCAGAAACCAGCTGGGGAAGTTGAGGCAGTCACTGGAGTTCCTGAATGAGCTTTCCCTTTGGGGAACGCCTGGTTTCTACTCACACTGTAGGTGCTTTTATATCATGGGACACACAACAGGAGCACCTGTTGGGGTGGCTCCACTTCTAGCTGCTATCCAGAGCAGCTGTTTTACTGTTCTCTCCACCTCCATGGAGTCAGAGGGCTAGCCCATCCCACACAGGAGGGAGGACACTGTGAAACAAACATGCTTGGGTAGGAAGATTGTCGTTATGGTGATGGCTAATCTTGGTCATCAACTTATCTGCACCTGGAATCAATTAAAACCCAAGCAGCCAGGCACAGTTATAAGGGATTTTTCTTGATTTTATTATCTGAGGTGAGAAGACCCCCATCTCCTAAATCAGGATCGTTTGAGGTAGGAAAACCCCAGCTAAATCTGGGCCACACCTGCTGGTCACAACCTGCCATGAAAGGACACAGGAGAAGAAAGCCCTTGCTTTTGCCTGCTTGTCCTCCCACACTGGAAAGCTCATCTGTCCTGATGCTGAGACATCCCTGGGCTGGTATGAGAACCTCTTTCTTCGGGGCGCTAACATAGACCAAAGACTAGCCAAGACCTCCAGCCTCACCAAAGGAACAACTACCATGATTCTTTACTTTCCCATTTGGAGACAGCCTTTGTTGGACTAGCCAGACCACAGCCTCCAAAAGTCCCCCTTTTGATCTATATAGACTCATTCTATCACTTTTCTCTAGGGAACCCTGACTATTTGGTATATAAAATAGCCAAAGAACAAATTTAATTAATAAAATAAAACATTCAACACTTAAAGAAAGAGTATACCCACAGAAAAACTTGCAGGTAGATGCTTATTGATTTTTTTCATGGTTTCCAAACCCTGCTTGCCTCCACGACGTCCTTCAGCAGGTGAACAGACAAAGACACACTGGGACTATTCAGTTACTGAGCACAAGAAGATAGGAAGGAGACTTAGGGTGTGCTGAGTGGAGGCAGCTCATCTGAAAGGCTACATAAAGCTTCTGATACATGTAAGACGTCTTGGAGAAGGTTAAGTTCTTAAGACAGTGAGGTCAATGGGTGACCAGGGGTGAATGGGCACCACAGAGGGGAGTTTTAGGAAAATGGAAGCATTCTCATTGATAGTACAGAATGTGTTTATCAATGTACTCAGAATGTCCACGCCCAGTGTGAACTGTAAACCTTGGACTTACAGTGTTAACCACATGTCAGCATATAGATTCATTGGTATAGCACATACACCGTAGTGGGGAGGGGTCTAACAGTGGAGGAGGTTGTACATAGGCAGGGGTAGGGATGATGTGCGAACTCTACCCTTTCTTTCCATTTTTTTTTTTTTTGGCTCAAGGAGAAAAGAAAGAAAAAGAGACGACAGGTAGACACTTTTTTTTTTCTCTAAGCTGCTCCACTTTTTTTTCTCTAAGCTGTCAAGTCTATTTAAAATTAATTTTAAAGATTATTTCTTTAAACATGGAATTCTGGATTGATAGTTTGTTTAAAAGTCTCACTCTGCTGTCAAGGACCCCAACATTCGAGGATGCTCAAGTCCCTTCCTTCTAAAAAAAAGGGGGGGATAGTATCTTCACATTACCTATGTGTAGCGATTATTTGTCTCTGCTGTGGCAAAATGTGTGAAAAAAGCAATCAAAGGTTTCATTGAGAAGGCAAGATGGCAGGCGTATGGAGCAGCCAGTCTACTGCGTCCTCCTCAGTCGGGAGGCAGTAAGAGAGATGGTCAGCTCACTGTCCGCAGTTTCTGTGCTCACAAGATGCTACCATCCAGATTTAGCCCAATCCAGAAGGCTCCTCATAGACATGTTTAGAGATGTGTCTCCAAGATGATCTTAGATCCTGTCAAGTTGACAAACGATGTTAGCCATCATATGTGCGCATTCTTCCCTATACTTCATTTTTTAATTAAAGATTTATTTATATTATTGTATGTGTGTGTTTTGCCTGCATGTATGTATGTATACTGAGTGCATGCCCAGTGCCTGCAGAGAGAAGAAGGTGTTGGATCCCCTGACATTCATTGTGATCATTATTTGGGTGTTGGGAACAAATCCTGGCTCCTCTGCCAGAGCAACAATGCCCTTAAGGGCTGACCCATCTCTCCAGCCCCTCCTGTGTACCAACTCCAGATGATTAATCTCCAGACTTCATGTAAATGCTGTATAAATAGCTGCGTTCTGTTGCTTAGGGAATAACAAGGAAAACAGCCCCTGGGGATTCAGTACAGACACGTCTGTGATGGGCTGAAATTCAAGTACACAAATGAATGGGACCTGAGGAGAGTGGTGCTGAGCAGAGGGAGGGAGCCAGAGGCTGCAGGTGTGCTTGAACATCCCTTCAGTTGCACAGACCCAGCACAATGGAGGGCATGTGTGTAGTTGGTTTATCTTTGGGCTGCCAACAAACTCCCAAATAAAGACACAGAGACTTTCTATTAATTACAAACGCTCAGCCTTAGCTTAGGCTTGCCCACTAGCACTTCTGATTTAATTTAACGTGTTTCTCTTCACCTACATCTTGCCTCAGGGCTTTTTACCTTTCTTTCATTCTTATGTCCTACTCTTCTATGTCTTCCTATGTGTCTGGTTGCCTGCAGATGTCTCCCTGGCGTCTCTTTTTCTTTCTTCTTTCCCCGAGCCTAAATTCCTCCTCCTACTTACTCTCCCTGCCCAGAAGTCCCACCTATACCTCCTTCCTTGATAGTGGCCATTCAGCTTTTTATTGGACCAATCAAGTGCCTTAGGCAGGCAAGGTAAAATAGCAGTATATCTTTACATAGTTAAACAAATATGCAACACATCTTTACATAATTAAACAAATCAACAAATGTTTGCACAGGTAAGCAAATATTCTGCAACACATATGCAAATTCAAGCACTGCTTTTTAAAAAATATTTTTTAGTAATAAAAATGTTTTCTTAGGTTCCCACAACTGGAAACAGAGATCAAGACACTGAGGTTTGGCCTCCACTTCTTGGACAACACTTTAAATAGTGTCCTCGCATGGCAGAAGGAATGAAAGGGCAGAAAGAGCCTGGCCAGTCCCTCAGATCTTTCATGAAGTCCCCCAGTCTACCCACAAGCATGTCACTCTTGAGATTAACCTCTTAAATGCCCTCCACCCCTCAGCACCACCACACTGGGTCTCAGGTTCCAGGTTGGATTGAGATCATGTCGTTGCATCAGATCTACAGTTAGCCCATCAAGACACCTTTTGGTTCTCTCTGTTCTATTTATTTTTTTGCTTCTGACATTTCCATCTTAAAGTTTCCAACTTCTCCTCAAATTCTCTATGGGATTATTGCATGTCATCCTTTTTGTAAACTCAAGAATTAACCTTATTACCCATAGATATAGTAAATTCCTAAATGGATATGTATTTCAAGTATCAGAGTTGTCCTGAAATAATTGCTATGTCTCTTAGCATGTCTGCCTCTTCGTTGTTGTTGCTGCTGTTTTTCAAGACAAGGTTTCTAATGTGGGATTTCCCTCTGTGTGCTGTGATTACCATTGATAAATAAAGGAACTGCTTTGGACCTATAGCAGAGCTATAGGGGAACAGAGCTAGGCAGGGAAAACTAAACTGAATGCTGGGAGAAAGAAGGGCAGAGTCAGAGAGAAGCCATGTAGCCCCACTGGAGCCAGGCAGAACTTTATGCGGTAAGCCACAGCCATGTGGCGATACACAGATTACTAGAAATGTGTTAAATTAATATGTAAGAGATAGCCAATAAGAATTTAGAGCTAATAGGCCAAGCAGTGATTTAATTAGTATAGTTTCTGTGTGATTATTTCTGAAGTCTGGGCAGCCAGGAAACCAACAAACGGCTTCCCTCCAACAGGTTTCTCTGTGTAGCTTTGGAAACTGTCCTGGAACTTGCTCTGTGGACCAGGCTGGCCTCGATCTCACAGAGATCTGCCTTTCTTTGCCTTCTGAGTGCTGGAATTAAAGGAAGGCATGGACCACCACTGCACAACTGCATGTCTGTCTCTTTAATTTTGATTACACACTGACATTATATGTAAAATCATGCATGTGTTTTGACAATGTGCCTAGTTCTCCATCTAAGCTGTCAGTGTGAGCAGTTTGGTCACTATAGTTAATTGTGACTATGGCTTTGAAATAATTTTTCTAAATTTGGTTAAAATAATTACGTCATTTCCTCCTCCCTGTCCTTCCCCCAATCCCTCCCATGTGCCTTGCCTCTCAAACCCATGGTCTTTTATTCTTTACTTATCATTGCTAACTTTAGGTTTTTTGGTTTTTGGTTTTTAACTTTATGGCTGCCTTCTGCGGACCTCTGGCTTCAAAACATTGTGCTCAGGGCAGGTGCTGCCTCTTGGAACCCTTGCTTGTGTGTTTTGTGGTCCTGCTCTACAGCCTCTAAGACTTTGTGCAGGGATCTAGGCATATTTTCTGGCACACTCTTCCCCTCCTCAAGGAATGATCTGCCACTTCCTGTTCACAATTGCTTGTTGGTGGTGGGGACCAGTGAGAGCGCTCTGCTGTCTTCCAGGCCATGTGGAATCTGTGTCAAACCATGAGAAGAATAGTAAATTACCTAGCCCCAGGTCACTGGGGCTGTTCTACAGCTATGCGCGACCATACCCTCCTGCTGCCGACTGTGGAAGGAAGATTATGTCTGCCATGGAAGGAAGGCATCCCTGAGAAGTCCCTGGCCATAGTAGCCACTCTGTTTTATGACTATCTAGTTCGACCTGTGCGAAGAACCATGTGAGTGGTGAGGCTCCTCCCATACTGTGGACCACCCAGGAACTGCCTACTCTCACTCCAGTCCTGCTCTGCCTTTGGCATGGACTTAGGTGGTCTACATAGTCAGCTCACCTGTATCTGTGGACCCATCATTTCTCCCCTGTGTTCTGCCATGGGTTGGTGTAGGAGGGTCCTTTTGTATTTGGGTGGCTTTCATTGGTTAATAAAGAAACTGCCTTGGCCCTTTTGATAGGGCAAAATCTTAGATAGACAGGGAGGACAGAATGGAATTCTGGGATAGGGAAGGCTCAGAGAGAACTGCCATGAAGCCTCCAGGGTCAGACATGCTGAATCTTCCCAGCAAGCCCGCTACCTTGTGGTGACTTACAGACTATTAAAAATGGGTTGAAATAAGATGTAAGAGTTATCCAATAGAGGCTAGAACTAATGGCCAGGCAGTGTGTTAAATGAATCCAGTTTGTGTGTAATTATTCCGGGTATAAGCTAGCCAGGGCCAAAAGTAGGCCGGTGGCTGGGAGCTGGGCGGCAGTGGGACAAGGCTGCTCCTCCTCATTACTACAGTGGGTGGTCCTGTGCTGGTGTTACTTACTGTTCTAGGGGCTACACGTTTATCTCACTTAGGTTTTTGTTGTTGTTGTTTTGATTTTTTTTTTTAAAGATAGGACTTTACTGTATAGCTCTGGCTATCCTGGAACAGACTCTGTAAGCAGGCTGGCTTCAAACATGGAGATCTGTCTGCCTCTGCCTCCCGAGTACTGGGATTAAAGATGTGCACCACTATGCCGAGTTGTCTCTTAGGTTTTTAAGCATTTTGATTACCCATGAATCTTGGCATTCTGACTGGATTAAGAAGTTGTTGTGAGGTGTAGGCAGTGTTTTTTTCAACTTTCTACATTCTAGAATTTTTCTTCAAATTAATTGTTTTCTATACTCCATCCCATATGTTTTTAATACATAAATACTATGGTGTTTATTTTTATTTATTTAAAATTTTTATATACTTTGCGTGTGTGAATGTTCTAGGTGCATGTTTATGTGCACATGGACAGGTATAGGGGCAGTGTACATGCATATGTATGTGTATGCATGAAGAGGCCAGATGTCAACATCAGGTGTCTTCCACAAGCACTCTCTACCTTAATTTTTGAGACGTGGTCTCTCATCAAACCTGGCACTCACCTACTGAGCTGGCCAATGAGCCCCAGCACCAGGGTTACAGAAGGTCGTACCTGAGGTTCTCCTGCTTGCAGAACAGGCACTGTACCAACCAAGCTGTTTCCTCAGCACTGAAGCTTGAGATTTATTTGTCTCAAAGTTACTCAGATAATGCTTTTTATTATTATTTATTTAGGGCAGTTTTGTTTCACCTTATTTTTATTATAATTTTATGGTTCAAAAAATCTAGACAATAATATTTTGCTTTGGGAAATATATTGAAATAGTTTTTAATGAGTCTTTTTTTAATATTTATTTATTTATTATGTATACAATATTCTGTCTGTGTGTATGTCTGCAGGCCAGAAGAGGGCACCAGACCTCATTAGAGATGGTTGTGAGCCACCATGTGGTTGCCGGGAATTGAACTCAGGACCTTTGGAAGAGCAGGCAATGCTCTTAACCTCTGAGCCATCTCTCCAGCCCCTTTAATGAGTCTTTTAACAAGATGTATAACCACTGTTTATAAAATATTATGTTTACTATCTCTTGTAAGTTCAGTTTGTTTATTAATAATAGTCAAATTTCTAGATAGTTCTCTGTTCTATTAAAGTTCGAAATAATTTGGCTTAGAATGTGTATTATGATTATAGTTCTATCAATTTTGCAATCAATCCTTTTCTTCTTTTTTATTGCCTTGGTTATTTTCAAAGCTATAGTTCAGCCTACAAATGTTTATGAATATTTATCTTTATTTTGGATTATAATGAATTAGTTTTATTTTGTTTAGTCATTTTTGTCTCTGAAGACTTCTGATTTCTCATTGTCTCATCTATTTCACCCATTTTATTTTAATCCATTTTCTGGCGCTCATGTCTACTCCCAAACCACAAATTCAATACTAAGAAAGAAAAACCGCTCACGTCTGTAGATTATGAAGAATTAGTACTGTAACAATGACCATATTGCCAAAAACCACCCACAGAATCAGTGCAGTTAACATTATCAAAATACCAGTGTCTCCCTGCCTAGAAATAGAAAAAAAGAGTCCTAAATGGCTCTGGGGCCCCAGAGACCTTAAATACCAATGCATCATAACCCAGCACAGTGTGGTTACAAAGAATAGACACATTCACCGTGGACCAGAGGGCTCGGAAATAAACCTGTGCAGCTGAAGCCATTTGATTCTATTTTAAAATTTTAATTTGCTAGCATACAAAATAAAAGGTCTTATTATGGAATTTTCACATACTTCTCCTCCACTGCCCCCTCCTGCCCCTTTCTAGAGGCATCCTTTCCATCCCCTTATGACTTCTTATCCTGTATATTGCATCACTGTTTATGTCCCCTCTCATGATGAAACCCTCTGGTGACCCCTCCACAGATAGACACATGCACATAACATATTCACATGTATGTATATTATAGCAAATAGACATTATATGTATCAATATACTAATACATTATTTAGATTCTAGCTTCTATATATGAAGAAAAACATGTGGTGTTTGTCTTTCAGAGTCTACATTACCTTTCTAAATATAATACTTTCCTATTCTATCCATTTTCTTGTAAACATCATGATTTCATTTTTCTTTACCATAGAATGAAATTCCATTGTGTATATGTACCATATTTTTTAATCTATCCATCTGTTGATGGGCGTCTAGACCAGTTCCATTTCCTGGCTATTTTTGACAAAGTTACCAGGAACATTTGTTGTAAAGGAGACAGTCTCTAGCAAATGCTGCTAGAGAAACATCTAAAAGTCTGAAACTCATATCTCTCATCCTGTGCAAATAAAAACAATTTAAAATAGATCAAAGACCTTAATGTCTAAGACCTTAGTCCCTGGAGTTAGTAGAGGAAAATATAGAGAAGATATTTCAAGATATAGGCAGTAGCAATAGTTTTACAAATAGAGCACTAGTAACTCAGGGGGAAAAAAGCAAGAATTGGAAAATGAGATGGCATCAAATTAAAGATCTTCCACACAGCAAGGCAAACAATTCATAGGCTGAAGAAACATTCTTGAACAATGGTTCTCAACCTTTAGGTCATGACCCCTTTAGCAAACCTCTATCTCCAAAAATATTTACATTACTATTCATAACAGTAGCAAAATTATAGTTATAAAGTAGCAATGAAAATAATTTAATTGTTGGGATTACCACAACATGAGGTCACAACATTAGGAAGGTTGATAACAACTAATATAGAAAATGTGAGAAAATTGTTGCCAAATACTTAGCTGGTAGGAGATTAATAATCAGAATATGTGAAAAATTCAAGTTAATAAACACCTGAAGAACAAATGAGCAAATGAAGTAAATGGACAGTTCTCAAAAGAAGCATAAATAGCAGCACAAAAAACCTCTGGCTGTAAGGGAAGTTAAAGCTGCCTCAAGTTTCCTCTGCAGTCAGTGGGAACAGCTATCCTGACGAAAACAATAAATGCTGCTGAATTCGTGTAAAAGAAGAAACACTCTTCACACTTTTGGTGTGAATGTAAATTTGTGTGACCACAATGGAAGTCTCTAAAGAGGGTCCTCAAAAGACTAAAGATAAAAGCATTGTGGGATCCAGTCATGCCATTCCTAATACCCAAAGAAATCCAAGTCAGCAGACAACAGAGACCTCTAGACCTCTGCTCATGGTGACACTATGGAACCAGTGTAGATGTTCCTCAAGAGAAGAATGTGTAAAAGAAATGGCATATACACACAATGGAGTATATAACTTCGCCATAAAGGAATCTGAAATGATGGCATTTGCAGGAAATGGATGGAACTGAAGATTACATTAAGCAAAATAAATCAGGCTCAGAACAATAGCTATTACCTACTTTCTCCCATAAGTCAAATCTAGACTAGATAACAGGTAATTTTAAACACATGAAGAAGAGGGGATTCTTTGAAAAGGAGATGGAACTCTGCGAGCATCAGGGGGAGAGGGTAACGGGGGGATAAATATCACTAAGTACATTATAGGTAGCATATGCTAATATATATTATATTAAAACATATATGACATGTATTTTTAAAATAAGACTCAGGTCCAAGGTTTATTGCCATCTTTTGTCTAGATTAGTGGTTTTCAACCTTCCTAATGCTGTAATCTTGTAATACAGTTTCTCATATTGTGGTGACCCCCAACCATTCATTGCTACTTCCTAACTGTAATTTTATTACTGTTATAAATCATAATGTCTGTGTTTTCTGATGATCTTAGATGACCAAAGGGGCTGTGCCTTACAGATTGAGAACTGTTGCTCAAGAGGCTAGTGAAATGTATTCCTAATCAGTCCTTTCCTCTCCTTGTGACAGGTCACTCTCCATTTGACCAAAACGAGCAGTGTCTAGACCAGATTCTCCTGTGGCACCCCGCATGCTTTATTCCTAGTGTCGTGGCCATGCTCGGTCACGATCTTCTCCCAGCTGACTTCCCCATTCTCACTGCCTACCACTTCCCCCTTGCTCAATGTGTTGTTATCAGTAGTTACGAGACTGCTGAAATTTTTAGGTTCTTGCATCCTGGAATAAACCAAAAAAATACAGACATGTGCATAGTAGTAGTGTCAGATAGCTATCAAGAAAGAGTGCACTGCCAAGGGGAAAAGTGGGGTCAGAGATTGGAGGAAGGCTAGAAACTCCGTGGCTATCATGGCTAACCATAGTCAACACTGTGACGTAAGCCTTGACACACCTCAAGAAAGGAAACCTCTACTGTAGAATCACCTCCATCTCTCTGGCCTGTGGGCATAGCTGTAAGCCATTTTCTTGACTGTTAATTGACCTGGAAGGGGCCAGCCCACTGTGAGTATTAGCATCCCTAGACTGGTAGCATGGGCTCTGTAGAAAAGCTAGCTGAACAAGCCAGAGTGACCAAGCCAATAAACAGTGTCCTCCACGGGCCCTGCTTCAGTTTCTGCAGGCGATCTCACTGTAAGATTTCATCAGTGACAGCGACTCTTTCCTGTCCAGGTCACTTCTGGTCTTTGTGTTTATCAGAGCAGAAAAGAAAGAAACAAGCTACAACAACCCTGTGCTCTGAGGCTGTGGTCCTTCCTGAGTCCCTTGCTTAGCTCTGGCTTTCTTGTGCATTTGTACCCGGTGGGCCCTGTCCATTACCTGTGGGCCTTTGAGAGGTTTCCAGTCTTCCTCTAGGCAAATCAGCTTCTTTCATATGCTAATCTTGTGGTCTGCACCCCACCCTGCCCTACTCTCCTGCCTCCTTGTGGTCTTCCTGACCTTAATTCTTTTCCTTAACCACGCCATGCTTGGCTCCCTTGCCTCTCTCCTCAGAAGACCTCTCAGGTTTTGCCCTCTTTCATTCAGGCCTCAGCATGCTTGCTTCCTCCTGAGTGCTCTTCCCTGACTCCCCAGGTTCCAGCAGAACCGTCATCCAAGAACTGTTCTGTTGTTACCGGTTTTTCTCTGAAATGTGTCTTACTTTCGTTTCTTGTTGTTTAATAAAAATACAACAACAAAAGCAACTTAATGGAGAAAGGGTGTATTCAGCTGACAATTCCAGGTTATGGTCTGCCATGAAACTCAAGGCAGCGGGGACTCGAAGCAACTGGTCATATCACATCTGCAGTCAAGAGCAGAGACCAGTGAATTAATGCACACATACATGCCAACGTTCAGCTCCCTCTCTCCACTCTTACACATACCAGGATCCTCTGCTTGGGGAATAGTGCTACCCACAGTAGGCTAGGCCTTCCTACCTTGATAAATGTATTCAAGACAGCCTTCCACAGACTTTCATGTAAGCCAACCTAATCTAGACAATTCCTCACTGAGACTCCATTCTAGGTGGTTGTAGATGGTGTCCAGTTGCCAATTAAGACTAACTTTTACAAGTGTTTATGCACATCTGAAATATCTTTGATCACATTACCTGTTTACGTAAAGTGAGTACCTTGTGTGAATTGACAGCTATGCCATGTCCTTGCATGGCTCCTGGGACTTGGCCTGTCTAAAGTCAGTGAGGGCATGAAGAAAAGACAAACAGATGGACACACAAAAAGCTGGTGTCAGCAGATCTGGGCTCCTGGATGGAGAAACTGCAAACCCCAGGAAGCTTAGTGTGTTTATCATATAGAGTTGAACAGGGGGGTGGGATTATTGTATACAGCAGAACAAGGAGGCGGGGTTTGTGGTGTATGGCTGGGTCAAGGAGACAGGTTTGGCTGATCTTCAGGAGTAGTCAGACCCAGTAGGGGAGCAGTCTTCATGCCATAATCTTGGGGGTGATACAGTAGACATTTTCAGCACACACCTTCAACATCCACACATGAACCCAAAGAAGGCTTTGCAATTTTTCCTCTGAGCTTCACCCCAGAGAGTGGGGGGAGCCTTGGGTCTGAGGTGCTAGTGTCCTTGACATACATGACTGTGCCCATATAAACAGCAGATGTTCACTCAAGGCCTCACCTACTCAGGGCTCCTACCGCTCTCTACACAGCTGTATCTTAACATCTGTAGGTAGGCCTTCATATCTCAGGCATTTACTTCAGTGTCCATGTGTGTGCATGTGTATATATGTGTGTGTCCCCATGCGTGTGTGGTATGTGCTTGAACTGTGGTGAACATTGAGGCTAGAGGTTAACACTGGGCATCTTCCCCAATTGCTCTCCACATTATTTTTTTGAGACAGGGTCCCTCGCTGAACCTAGGACTCACCAAATTGGCAAGACTAACTGTCCAATGAGCCCAAAGAATCCTTCTACCTCTGTCTCCCTGGCCAGGGATTATAGGCACACACTATGCTCAGTATTTTTTTTAATTTTTTTTTATTATTATTGTTAAAAGAAGAATTTACATTTACTCCCCTTGTTCCCGGCCCTCCTGCTCCCCCACTACCCCACCACCCTCCCCCTGCTTCTTTAAGATGGGGCAGGATACCCTGCCCTATGGGAAGCCCAAGGCCCTCCCCCCTCCATCTTGGTCTAGGAAGATGTGCATCCATATAGAATAAGTTCCCAAAAAGCCAATACATGCAGAAGAGCTAGGTCCCATGCTCAGTATTTATGTAAGTACTGGGGACCCGAACTCGGGTCCTCATACTTGTGCAGAAGGCACTACGTTGTCAAGCCATCTTTCCAGCACTAAGATTTCAGTCTTATACCTTTCCTGTCTTACTTTTTCCAGTGCTTCATTGTTTTCTTTTTTCTATGATTTTTCCTTCATTTTTTGGAAAATTACTCATTAATTTACTCATTTTGTTTCATGTATTACACAGTATTACATTGATTGCTTCTGTTGGGATCTAAAACTGTAATTTTACGATCAAGCTATTTCTTTGCATTTTTCCACTTTGCTAATGTTGTTCCATCCCTCCGCGTCACATCAGAAAACTCATTTCCCCTCCTTGTGAACTGTACAATTTTTGGTTGGTTTGTTTTTCATCACACAGAGAGGCCTGAGTCTGCCCAGTACTAGTTCAAGGCGGGGGATGGAGTGTCACAGATTAAATCTATTCCTAAATGCTCAGATGATTCTGAGTTATGTTAGAACATCACGGAATGGGGTGGGGTTGGAGAAGAGAAGAGCCATGTATAATATGGGCCCAGGCCCTTTCATCAAAAGGATATTCCCTAGCCGTGGAGAGTCGGAGGAGCCGGGGACCAATCTTGCCGTGTCTGAAGTGGGGACGATAACTATAGTTGCCTGTTAACCCCAAAGGGAACACATACGCGTGGCTTCAGGGGCAGCGCTGACTCTCTGCACGGTTTGTCGAGCTGAAGCGAAGCTTAGCGGGGAGAGTTTTCAAAAGACGGCAATCAAAAACCTCATTCCTGCAAGGAACTGCGTCTAGTCAGAGATACCCAGCCAGGTGGAGCAAGGAACAGCATAAAATACATTTCTCAAAAAACTTTGTCAAGATGGTAAAAGAAGGGAGGGTGCCCTCTGCACTGGGGTCTTAGGAAGGCTTCAGGGGAGGGGGACAGGTCTTGGAGGAGCAGGGAAAAGGGAGAACGTTGCTAAGGTGGTAGAAGGAGCTGACAGAGGTGTGGTAGAGCTGTGGCCATCCTGCAGGAGGGGGACTTTGAAGAGAGACACCTGTACTATCAGTACTGAAGCAGTGCACTCCAAAGAATTAGAAGGCCCTCAGGAGCATCATGTTCCAGGAAGGTAAAGCCAAAGCCTGTGCCAGACCAAGGAGGGAATCTCCCCATTATTTGGTGCAGTTCTAACGTGTCAGACTGCTTTGTTGTACAGACTAGTCAAGGAAAGTGGTGGGTCACTGGTGGGAAGGACCACTCCTTGATCTTACTTATGCCTCCTGTCCTCTATTTAAACCTAATCCCCATGTCAGAAGTCCAGGTGGGCTGGGGTGGGGCCACTGGGTCTCTTCATTTGCTCGTCTTCCTCCATTCAGCTGCCCCGAATAAACCCCTTTCTCTGCCTTTTCAATATTGCTTGTTGCTTTAAATGAGCGGATCGAGGGTGGGTAGTTGAGTCTAGCTTGTTGGAGGCTTGAGCTCTAAAAACACCAGTAAGAGAGGGCCTAGTCAGCACATGTGTGTGACAGGGGAAAAGCAATCAGCTTGGAGAGCGAGGGCATGCAGGGTACAGAGCAGTGGGCCGTGACCCAGCCAACCTGGACCTGGGTTACCACACTTAGGACTTGGCGCCTTTACCATGGCTGCAGGTTGGAGGCATTTGGTTCAGTGGTTGGAGCTGCTCCAGGAAGCCATGTTGGTACATTTCCAACCGTATGATGTGATGGGAGGTATGTATCCTGTTGGCTTTCCTTCCTCTGCCTTTCCCTATTTATTTTCTCCTTCCTCCATCTGGGTCAGCATCCTGGGGGCATTCCCTGGAGCTGCTTTTTATTCTTTCCATCCTCGAAGTAGAAATGAGGTCATTGGCTCCTACCTACCCTAGTCTGAGCCATAGAACTCAGTATATACAAAGTGGGGACTCTGGACTTTCTCAAAGGGGAATTCTGCATCCTGGACTCTGACCTGAGGGCCTGCAGCACAAAGGTTGAGGAAAAAGTCTTGTCATGTGTCTTGTGGAGGCTTTCCTTGAGAAACAGGTAAGAGAGTGTAACTTTATGCCTTGGGGGTGGGGATTGGATGGAAGAGGAGATGGTGGGCTCATTAATCACCTAAGGCAGTGGTTCTCAGCCTTCCTAATACTGCAACCCTTTAGTACAGTTCTTTATGTTGTGGTGATCCCCAACCATAAAAATATTTTCATTGCCACTTCATAACTGTAATTTTACTCCTGTTATGAATTAAAATGTAAATATTTGATATGCAAGATATCTGATATGTGGCCCTTCCCCTCAAAGGAAGGTTGAGAACCGCAGGTAAAGCATTCTGCATCATCTGAAGAACCACTTTGCCACAGGGCTCAAGAGGTGGTCACAGAGTCTACTGGTTAGTCAAGGTCAGCCTCCGGAAAACACTGGGCCCTGTCCTGACAAGGGCTTCCTTCCTCTATAGCCAAAGTGGAACCTCTTACTACTTGGCATAAAAATGCAGGTTTTCACCCAGAATCCACGATATCTATCCCACCATGCCTTTCCTCAGCTTTTCCTTAAGCCTCACTTGTGCAAGATCTGTGGTGTCAAATAGCTTATACCTAGCACTTTGCCTAACACCATCGTCTTGAGGTCTGTGTCTTGTGGTACTGCTTCTTACTACGCTTTATGGATGTAAATGGAGACACTCAAGCCCCATTGCAGAGACACTGTGTGATTCCCTGGAGAAGCTCATACCCAGATGGGGTTCATTCCTCCCACCACCACGTCTCTAGTAACCCCTGTGTTAAGAATGTCTCCTAATAAATCTCCAACTCTGCTTCATTTGGGTCCATCTTGAAAATCTTTCCCTCCTTAAAGCCATCAATCCCAGTTTTGCCTGAATGGAGGTCCCTAATGTGAGATGAAACTCTTCAGACTACTGACCAAGTAGGGTGTAGGTGGGGTGGGGTGGGGTAGAAGTGGGGTGGAGCTAAGGTGTTTAGTGAGCTGTACCATTGTTCCCCTCCCTGGTCACTCTCCCTTTCAAAGTGGGTGCTTGTATTCTGGCATAAATAAATTAAATAATAAGCCCATATAGGTGCCTGCCCTGTTGATGGCAGATCACTCAGCTGTAAAATGATGGCAAAAGCTCTGCTTGCCTTCCTGTGAAGAGCGAACTGAACTCATCAGCTTCCTCTGGTCTCTGAGAGGCACTGGAGGTGGACACAGGAAGTCTCAGCCCTGAAAGGTCTTCCGTGGTGCTGCAGATTTTTGTCATCTCACACCTTAACCTCAGGGGAGACGTCCTCCTCATCCCCTCTTCCTGGGATGGAGCACTTCAATCCCCACAAGTTTCCCCTGAAGTCACTGCAGAGTGGGTGGAGAGAGGCTGGGCTGAACTTTCTTGGTAAGCTGAGAAGTGGATCAATAAAAACCAAAGGGTATTTTTCTGAACCACACCACCCCCAGCATTCCGTTTGTGGCAGGTAAGACTGTAGCATCTCTAGCCATCTTCCCCAGGGTTTGGACCATGGCTTGGAAGGACTCCCCTCTGCCTTGAGTGCCCCTGGTATCTTTCCGTGGAAAAAATGACTTTCTTTGCCCTGGCTGACGGGCAGGCTCTTTCCTCTCTAACTTGGCTAACTGACGGGAATTAGGGTTAGTACATCTGTGGGTAAAAGACATTTTGCTCCTCATTAGAGAAAGGGGTAGGTGATGATTCCATCCTTAGCCCTACCCATGGATGTGAACAGACACAGACCTCTGGCTATGGAGCTGGAAAGATCCGTCCTGTTCTGTATCAATTCCTGTGCACCACCTTTTCTGTCATGCGACCCTAGACTTCTGTTCCCAGCCACTACCTAAAGATGGGCTGAGGGGCAGTCTCTCAAAGCTTGGGCAAAATGCTTTAGGAGTGGGGTACCACTCAGATGGGAGGTACCACATCTCAGTCTGCATGTTGGGCACTAGCCCCCAGGGCTGAACTAGCTATGACCTTTATTACTTTCTGCCTTTGAACTTTTAACAGAGGATCCCTTTTTATCCATCCTCCACCCACTGCCTGTACTATGGTTGGCTTTGTACTAACATTTAACCTTATTTTTGTCATTGTTTTATATATAAGCTGATACTTTTTTATTCCACAAGTCAACTTGAGTTGAAGTTTTTATTATTTAAAAATGAAAGTATTTCTAAGAAATTTAATGAACAACTATCTTCATATTATTTATTGAAAGCTTCATCTGGTTCACAATGATATGAAATATTCCTACAGTAGACCCCACCCAGGCCAGCTGTCTGAAAGGAGGATGTACATAGACAGAAAGCTCCCTGACACTTCAAATCCACGGTAAATGATTGACATTCCCAGTGTCCCTTCTTTCTTCTCTGGTGTTATGATAAAATACCCTGACAAAAATGAACTTAGGAAACAAAGTGTTTATTTTAGCTACAGTTTCATGTAAGAATCCATCACCCCTGGGAAGCAGCAGCAAGAGCCCAAGACAGCTGGTCACAGGACCTTCATAGTCAAGAGCAGAGAGATGGATACATGCTGCTCACTTGCCTGCTTGTGCTCAGCTTCCTTTCTCCACTCTTATGCAGTTTAGGGAAACCCAGCCTTGGGAATGGTGCCACCCACAGTGGGCTGGGTCATCCATATCAAATAAGTTAATTAGTATAGTTTCCCACAGATTTACCCACTGGCCAACCTGATGGAGACAGTCCTTTGAGACTCCCTTCAGAGTTAATTTTATGTTGTGTCTCATTGACAGTTAAAACTAACGTCATCCTTGGCAACAAGCATTTTCAATTGGCCCTATGTAGTGTGGCATTCTGAAGAGCAGAATGACTATTTCTCATGTTCTCACAGACCAGACTATAGAAAGCAATGTGTGCTGGAATCTAGATTTTTCCAGTGGACTTCTACATAATTTGTTCCCAAATCATCAAACTTGGGGGTGCTCTTGTGAGAGAGGAAGAACGGCAATGAGGTGCCATGCCCCGCATGTATCCCCATCACGTGAGTATCATTGGACTCCTGGTTATTAACCACATAGGGGTAAACCAAAATGAGAGCAACCTTGGATAGAATTGAGGTCAGCATTCTTACCTGTCCTGCAACCCGGACTTGATAACGCATGGTTCTTCTGGATTCTTTGTTCTGATTTGTGGGTTCACTTCTTTACCTCGGCATCAGCACAATGGCGTTGAGTCCTTCATAGTTTGATATAAAGTAGGCTGCGTCTTCCCCCATCATCTCCACAAATGAGATCCTCTCTAATTTCAATTAGCTTGTCCAGCTGTGTGAGGAATCTTACACAGATTTTGGATTTGATAGAATTGGGATTTAAGATGCTTAGAAGGGAAATCATCCTTGTATATGGAAAGACTCTAGTATTTGGCTTGTTGATCTTTTATCTGGAATTCCCATGTAGTCTCCTACTGCCAAGAGGCTAAGTGGTTCCATGTTGATCAGCATAGAATGAAGTTAGACATCCACTGGGATCTGCTGTTTCCTAACCAAGAACTCAAACATCTTTTTTTAATACTTCTTTTATTTTCAAACCAGTGGTCTTCAACTTTCCCAAAGCTGTGACACTTTAATACAGTTCCTCATGTTGCGATGACCCCTAGCCATAAAATTATTTTGTAATTTTGCTACTGTTATGAATCGTATCGTAAATACCTGATATGCCGGATATCTGATATGTGACCTGTGAAAGGGTGATTTGACACTCTCTCTCCATCACAAAGGGTTGGAACCAACAGGTTGATAACCACTGATCTAAACTAGAAAATTTACTTTTAATATTCTACCCCTGTTTTTCATATCTTAATGCAATGGTGGAAATGTCACTAGTCATACTTGAACAGCCATGACAATCAGTGTTGTATCACCTCTGGTTGGCACCTCTTCTAAAGCTGCACTATTAAATACATGCCCGTAGCTTCCTGATGCAATGCTGGAGCTCAAAGGGTGCCACTCAGTCCTAATTGTAAGGATGTATGTTAGAATCCAGCCTTTGCTCAGGCCTCTCACAGGTAACTCTAGGCATCTCCTGAGACATTGTCTGTGAGCCCCTTTGCTGGTGCCAGGACCTCTCACCTGGGTAGAGCATTTACATCGAAGAGTACCACATCCTGCTCTCCACCCACTTCCCTGCCTCTTGCCAGGGCATCAGAAAAGCTGTTTATAGGCTTTGGCTGTGAACCTTCACCCATCCTCAAAAGGGATAAGAAGAAGTCCCTCCTTTGCTGTATGGGCTCTGATTCTCTCCAGAAACTCCACCATGCAGTCTGTCTCTGGTGCTGTGGCCTGAATTCTCCTTGGAGCTGCCACTGTGCTGTTGCTGCCTCTGCCTGTCTGTCTATGGCATTAATTACTCTTGTAATAGACTCTTTATTCCTCAATAACCCATCTCTGTGTTCTCTTGAACCACTCAACTCTATCCAAAGCCCAACAGTAGTATATAGAGCTTTCCTTACAGTGAGTATCTCTGCTGTTACCCTTTCATTTTTTAAAAAATCTATCCACTACTATGGGAAATTACATTGGAAGACTTTCCGTGGTCAAATTTCCCTGAACTCTGGCTGTACACCAGTTGATCATGATCTCTTGTTCTCTTTGTTCAGTTTGGTGATACTCTATTCCTATTGATTTCTACCACACTAAGCATCTACCAGAACTGTATCCAGACTGGGTCACATTCTCAATGTGTTCTACTGCCTTCTCTATGCACCCACAGCACCCCCATCTTCCCCAAAGACCTCTCTGACTTTGCACTTACAATTTGGTATTGAAATTATCTGCCTTGAGGGTTGGAGGTATAGCTCGGTTCATAAGAGTACTTGCCTATCATGCCCAAAGCCACAGGTTTGATCCCCAAAACTTTATAAACTGGGCATGGTGGCAGACACCTGTAAGCCCAGCATTTTGGAGATGAAGGCAGGAAGATTAGATCAAGATCCTCTGAAGCTGCGTAGCAACTGTGAAGCCAACCTGAGCTAAGATCCTGCTTCTCATCGTCTTCGGTGGAATATGTGATTACATAGGGACAAAGTCACCTCCTTACTGGATCCCAAGTGACTAGATAGCGCCTAGCTTAAAGGAGGCATGTTGAAAATAGCCTGTTCTGTAGAAAAATGCTGACCACACCATGGCTGACAGTCCAGCTCTCTGGAATGCCCCCCCCTTAGCCTCATTGATCCAAACAATAGCTGATCCAGTGTTGGTGGCCTCCACTTGCTTCGCTAACCCTCACAGTCACCCTGCTATCCTGTGAGGAGCTCTGGATTCTCCATAATCTTCCAAGCCCTCAGATGAAAGTCCTCCACCACCTCTATCCAGGCATGCTCAAACATGGAGGTCTGAACCTACTAGGACCCTGAGCTGAGGTGCTGTTACTATTCAACAGGACTTCTTTTCCTGGGAACCGGAAATATTTCCTACATGCGTTAGCCACAGCTGAGAGTGGGGTCACCTGACAACGAGTATGATCACCTGACATCTCAGCCACCTGAAATGTGGGTCTCTTGACCGTGAAGCAGCAAGGGGTGTAATGGGCACCATCATGTCATCTATACACAGACTCCCGTTTGATACTGGGCTTCTATCACTCTGAAGATGATCTCACTGATGTCAGTCATGGTGCTTGTGGGATGAAACCACTACCACCAAGGTCACCCAGTCGAATCCCTCCTACAGAAGCGGAAGCTGGCAGCTGCTACTTGCTGTCTCAGTGTAAAAGCACCACTCGGTGACTTGATGCTTCTGTGCCCAGCTTGGGGGCTGGTGGATATTCTATGTTTATCAGTGCTAACACCATCCAGTCTTCCTTCTCTAGGTTTTGTTGTTGTTTTTACAAACATCTACTGAGAAACTTCTGTCTATCGGGTGTCATTGCTAAGGGTCCTAGAGGAACAGCAACAAACTTAATAAAACACTCAGATGCGTACCCAGTTTCTCTCATGGTTTGGAGGACACCAACTGGGGCTCACCAGGTTTGTGACAGATTATCAGTTTCTCCTTCATGACTATGTCACTCATTGTCCAGCTGCTGGGAACCTATAGCCCAAATCTGGAGCTGGGGACAGGGCATGGCCTGAGAGAAGAAGAATAACAGTTTTCTGCAGAGTCTGGGGACTCAAATATCTCCCCTCACACACGCTTCAGTTCCTCACACGCAAAGATGGCCTTTGACTTGCTTCACACACCCAGCCCATGTTTCTCCTGGTTTTCCCTATACAGGAAACATTTGACAGTTGCTGGAGCAAAGACTTGGGGTCAGGTGTAGCACGAATTCTAATTGGTCTTAATAATAAAGACCCGGTGTCAGATATTGAAAGTTAAAAGATCACAGAAGTAAAGAAGCCAGGCACTGGAGAGGCCTTTTACTTCTACTAAATCCTCAGACCCTAGGTAGCAAGCAAGATCCTGTCTCCACAAATACTCAGAATGAATGTGCTGAGCTCCTATTTCCTTCTTCCTTTTACGCCTCTCTCCACCCAGCCACATCCCTTCCCGTCTCCCCCTCCCCAGTGCTGGGATTAAAGGTATGAGCCACCACCACTTGACCCCTTTTCTTTTTTAGACTGATTCAATCTCTTGTAGCCCAGGGTGGCCTTGAACTCACAGAGTACATCTGCCTCTGTCTCTCGAGTGCTGGGATTAAAGGTGTAGGCCACTACTGGTTGGCCTCTGTGGCTAACATTTGTGGCTAGCTCCACACCCTGATCTTCAGGCAAGATTTTTTTTTTTTGCTACAACACGAATAAAATACCACCACAGCCATGTGCTAAGCGCAGAGCTAACCTTGCTTGTTTGTAGCCTGTTAGACAGAAAGTTGAAGAGAAGTCAAGACAGAGCCATAGGTGCTGCAAGCAGGCCAGACCTGCTCTTCTCTGTTAGTGCGTCCTGTGTTTAGAAGAGCCACAGCAGTCAGGCATGATAGCACACACCTTTAATCCATGCACTTGGGAGGCAGAGGCAGACAGGTCTCTGTGCATTTGCATTCAAGGTCAGCAAGGTCTACATAGCGAGTTTCAGGACAGCCAGGGCTCTGTAGAGAGACCCTGTCTCTAAAACAAAAAAAAGAAGAGAAGAGCCGCAGCAGAGATGTGCTGAGGCCATCCATGTGGGAGTCCTTCTGCAGAAACAGAAGACTCTGGTCCATGTCTATGAGTATGTGAGTCTGGCTGTGTGCATGTGTGTTGTGCACACACTTGTTCTCAATGGTCCCTGTCCCTGCAGCAGCAACCTTCATGGACCTTGCCTATCAGTCCTGCTGCGAAGGAGAGAGGCTCCTGATTCCCATGTCTCTTTTGAAGCATTACATTTTTTAGTGTGCAACACCCCTACATCACCAGCCCCCCACTCCCTTTTAGCAGGCAGGGTGATGACTTGAAGCATCGAGCCTGTGGTTTTTGTAACAGGAAGTGATTTAGATGCCGAAAGCTAATTTTAGATAGGTTGATATGGGGCTTGCTAAGAATGTTTCAGGCTCAAAGCTCAGTCCTTTATTCTTCTTGCCTATAAGGGATGGGCAGTTTCCCACTGTCCCTGTCACTGTCTGGCCAGTGAGCTCATACCCAGCTGGACTGCTCTCTCTGGTGGAAAGCAAAGCTGGTTCTCCCTGGATTCCAGGGTGCCTGAATCATTGCTTGGGGCCTCGGGCTCCAGGCAGAGTTTTATGAGTCAGCACAAGCCTGACCCTAGGCCAGGCAGACACAGGACCTCTTGTCCCTAGCTAGCAACTGACTAGAGGCTTCTTGGGGTCCTGTTGGGACAGAGCCACAGAGCCATCAGCCCTCACCCAGTCAAGGCCAGAGATTGGATGAGGCTTCTGAACCAAAGGAAATGGTATCTTGGAAGACAGCCATTTAGGTTGACCCAATGGGAACCTTTCAGACCCAAATTCTCCTCAGACCCATGGGATGTCCACCCTGGAGATCCCATCCCTGCTTCAGTCCTGGGGCCCTGCTGAAAGCTGAGGTATTGAAGCAGGAGTGAATGCTGACCCAGAGGCCTCACTGGAAGGAGCTCTCAGAGCTAAGCACTTTGTCTCTACCACGGCCTGAAACCTGGAGCCCCTTGCGCCCCTCCACAAAAGTCCTCAAACACAATTCTACCTGTTGCTTCATTCCTAGGAATTCCACCATAACCTTGACAACAGAATGCTATCCCCAATATCTGAGGGTAGCTAAATCTCAGAGTGCTGAGAGAGATGGCCCAGGACCCACAGTTCATTCAGGCACCAAAAGCAGACCAGTTGTGAGCTGTCAATGGGATGCCTGACATTCAGGGAGAGAGCTCCTCTTACATTGGAGCTTGCAGCCAGCTGTCAGCCACTATCACTCACCTCAGGCCAAGGAAAGCGCTATTTAAATCTGTTAGTTCCTCATTCACCGCTTGCCCTGCTCCAGGTGAAGGACAGCCTAGGAGAAGGGTGGACCTGTAGAATTTGACTGAGATAAGGTGAAGCTTCAAGACAAAGGAACCTGTCACTGGGCTTGGGGAGATGGCTAAGTGGGAGAAAAACAGCAGCAGCAACAACAATAACCCAGGAGTGGTGACATGCATGTTACCCTGTGCTGGAGAAGTGAAGACAGCCTAGCCTAACAGCTTGAGTTCCAGACAGGGAGAACCCTGTTCAAAATAAAGCAAGAGAGAACAACACCTACACTCTCGACCTGATGACCTCTACACCCAGCCACACATATACACCTGCACACACACACA